>VBVR01001348.1:0-31471 GCA_011638315.1 Tetramorium parvispinum | reverse complement strand
CCCCCCCCCTCCCGATACCACTCTATTTTTCCGCCCGCAAGTCGCTCCGTCACGTTCGTTACGAAACGGGGAGAAAATGTTGTTTGCTTTCGTCGGCGAAGAATTATTTTTCGCAAGCTGACAAATAGGTTGTACGTGATAAATGTCTCTTTCTTTATCGGCCTCTAATCCGGAGGACACGTTGGGTCGCACGCGAGAGGAGGATTTATGTAACGAGAGTTACAAGATTAGCGTGCGCGCGCGCATTTGTGCCGTTTACGGACGCCCGTTAGTTTTAATACAAAGACGGTCACGTTCGGACAATAGATCCGAACTAGGATGCGTTCGCGGTAAAAGCTTCATATTCGCCGGGAATTATACGCCCGGCTCGAAAAAAACCGCCGCGATTATGGAAATCGCGGAGAAGGGGGAGATACGTAAAGGGATTAAGGGCGAGGGAGGTGTACGACGAGGGAAGGGGGGGAGGAGGAATGAATTATCTTGTCCACATCTCGCGTTCTCGATTTCAAAACAAATCACGAGTGATTCTCTTAGGAGCACTCGAGATAAAGATCGTCAAAGATAATCTTCCTGTTTGCTCGCTGTTCCAATATTTTTGTCGACCTAGCGCAGTCGAATTTTAAATTGACAAACACGGGAGAGCGGCCGAGCAGGAAATGCATAAAACCCGCGGGGGGAAACGGCACCCTGAACACCTGTGACTCCGAGGGGCTTCGTGGATGGGACGACAATACCAGATCGCCGGTCCTAAGAATCCCGTGACGGCCCGGGAGATCCGAGAAACCTGCCTGACAGGTACCAGGACGATCTATAAAACTCCGAGCTCCACGCTGCCCGCGGGATCTAACGATCCAACAAAATATCCAGCGAGCCGTATCGGCGCGGATCAGCGAACGCGTATCGCGGCTCGCATCTTTAAAAAACTCGGCATACGTACACCCACTCTTATCGCTCGCGCGAGCGTTTATAAATACTGGCTCAAGTGGCATCAGCTGAAGACGCGTTATCAGGCCGATAAAGCGATCCGCGGCGCGATCCTCGTCCAGGGCCGCGAATCCCGACTATCGGATTTCTGCGGCTCTCGTGTCAGGAATACGGTGACCAGATTTCTTTGGGAAAAATTTTGGACACTGTCACCTACCCTTCTTCCATGAACAACTGCAAATAAATGTAAATTTATTACTTATCATTAATATTTTTCCCTGCATATATATATATATATTTATATGAAAAAAGTAAAATTTTGTCAACTAAAACAATTATATATAAAAAACACATCTTTATTAAAACATTACGCAAGATATACAAAGTTGATAAAGGCACTGAAATATAGGACATTTTATAGGACTTTTCAAAAATGAGTTTTCAAAAAAAAGAAAAAATTAATCTACACTGAAAGAAAAATATAGTTACTTTTGGAGCCAACCACAATTTTATAGTATTTCTAATGATAATTATGGTTAACATAATTATCCATACAGTTAAGTCAATCATATTTCGTGTCGGAAATGTTACAAAATTGTGGTTGTGTCCAAAAGTAGCTATATTTCTCTCTCAGTGTAAAAGACACCTAAAATAAAGGACTGCCCTCCGTATTACAGGACGGATGGTCACCGTAGTTAGGAACGGCTAACGCGCGACGAGTCCGCCGACCCGTTGGAACAACAGCACGCCTGTGCGGATTCTGGAGAATAACATCTCTATCGGAAGTGTCGCCCTTATCTCGCGCAGCTCGTGCGATCGCGCTCTCGTGCGAGGACAAACAAGGCTGCCGATAACGACGCCGGCCGGCCGGCCGGCCGGCGCGCGATCAGCTTTCGCGCTCGCTCATTCACGCGTCAATCAAAGCAGCATTAATTTCGCGGATCGCGCGACCGGAGTCGCGCGACCGAGTCGCGAGGTATCGCGGCGAGTTTCCCCGGTGAATCGGGGGAGAGGGAGGAGGCGAGGGAAAGCCTTATAGTCGCCGCTATGGTCGTCGCTCCCCGCGACTCGGCCGATCGATCTCTTTGTTTCGCTTACGTGGAGGCGAGTACGTGAATCGCGAATAACATGTTCTCCTGCCGTCTCGCTCGTTTCTACCGCGGCTCTGTTTCCTCATCGAGTCCTCCTCCATCTCCCCCCAGCACCCCCTCGCTCGTTCTCCCTCCCTCTTTGTCCCTCGCTCGCTCGTCCGCTCTCTCTTTGTCTCGCTCCATCTCTGTCGGACCTCGCCGGGCGATGCGCTCTCCGATTGCATCGTACATCCGACGACATAATCGAAGAGCTGAATTTTATTAAAAACCGGTTCGCGCGGCCGGCAAAAAGCGACGGACTAGAGGTAATAATCATCAAAATGCACCGTGAAGCCTCTTCGTCGGCTCCTCGTCGTCGTTTTTCTTCCTCATCCCCGCCGCGCGCGCGATCGGTGTTACGCGGTGTATAACAATTACACGGGAGCGGCCGCGGGGCGAGCGCGCCTACATACGCGAGCGAGCGAGCGCACTAATCCGGCGAATTATCTGAGAAATTACGGGAAATAAAAAGAGACGCGCCGACGCGGGCATCTAAAAGCGAAATATAATCTGCCTCGCGTATGTATGCATGTACAACGACGCGCGCGCTATACAAAGCCATCTCGCGATCGTTTACGTTCAGAGATAACGAGAGTATGTTGATATTCCTTTATCATCCAGGAACACAGGCGGTTTCATAAGTGCTGAGCTCGCACATCTTCGAGAAACTCAGAGAGTGATGTTTATCGAGGAGAGCTGCACTACTACGGTGACCGTGTTTCTTTGAGAAAAATAAAGGACACTGCCACCTACCCTTGTCCTACAAACAAGTGCACGGTAAATTTATTATTATCATTACTATTTTTCTCTGAATATATATTTATAAGAAAAAAAAAGTAAAATTTTGTAAACTAAGACAATAAAAAAATCACATAGTTTATTTACATATTATACAAAATATACAAAGGTGATAAAGACTAAAATATAGGATATTTTATAGGACTTTTCAGGACCTCTTTCAGAAAGGACAAAAGTGAGGTTTCAAGAAAAAAAACAAATCTAAAGGACACAGACCTAAAATGAGGGACTGCCCTCCGTAATATAGGTCGGATGATCACCATACGTATTACGAGAATATCATCGTTATCGCTTCTCTATTGTGCCCAAACGTGTTTCAATAATTTCGTCGTAAGCAAACGTGCTCGGACACAAAGATGCGTCATCCCGCTGTCGAACTTTCGGGAAAGCGAAGCGCAGGGAAGGCTCCGTCCGCGCGTGTCGATGCAGGTTCATGCTTGTTTAAAATCTATAAAACCCACGACCTTCGCGTCAGGTCTCGGAATCCTTCATCGGTCCCAAAAGGGACGAATGCAGCGTAGCGCCCTGGCGTGCGCAAGAAAGGGACAGGCCGTCCCCGGTGTCACGGACGGCAGTGCGATAAACACGAACAGCGGTGATTAATACTCGGCCGATTAGCGGCATTAATAGAAACGCGCGGCCGCATTGTTACATAACTTCGCGGCATACGTGCGCGCGCGCGCGCTCCGCATGTGTGAGCGCGTGCACGTACGTAATCGCGGCGCGGCGTGTAATCGCGTGTGTTCCACGGCGATCCAGAAAAATCGATAGTATCAGCGAACCGAACAGTACGGGCTGTCGCTCGTAAACGGCTCGCGTATGTGTGTGACCGGCGAAGTTATAAATACGCATAACGAGCGGAGTGAAACTCGCGCGTTTGGCCATTGGGGGCTGACTTCACGCATGGCCACGCGAGCGAGAGGCCCCTCTCTTTCCCTTCTGCTTCACTCCGACCCCCCCACAGTTGGAAACGAGGGAAGCGACGAGGGGGCTCTCCCCCCGTCCCTCTTTCGCCCCCCTCGCTGGGTAACAATTACATACGGCTTTCAGCTGTGTGCGGAAGCGCGAATAATGCGAGACCGGCTAGTTTAGCGCTTTTAGGTGCGCTCGCGCGCGCGGATGCGAAAAGACAACCGGTTCGGCTTCCACATATGCACGCGCGCGCGCGTTGCGACGATTCGCGTTGAATAATTGCGAATGCGCGCGGGGCGTGCTCGCGCACAATGTACACTTTATTCGGCTCCGAGAGCCCGCGGGGATTCGGTTTCCCTCTCACCACGATTCCCTCCCGATCCCTCCTCGCCCGGGGAAGATTCGGTGAAGGAATCGACAGGCCTCTCTGGGCGCAACTCTGATTTCTCGATGCGTGCGAGGAAGACGCCGTTTGGGCCCCGCGAGTGTGCCGAAAGGACGATTTAATCGAAGTAGAAATGTCTATTTTTACTTGGACTTGTTTACTTCTCGTTCCCAGAGATATGAAAAAAGCGTATGTGTATAGATAAAAGATAAATGATAGCCGCGACTGTTCGTGAATTTAAAACGGGACGAGACGGGAATTGAATGACGCTTGTCGATGCCGTCAAGAGCGAGGGACAAAACGAGAGAGAGAGAGAGATTGTGTACAAAAACTATTAAATTATGAAACCGTTTATTTAATCCGCAATGTCCGGCGGTTTCACCGTCAGAGTGCCATCGTGATAAATCGTTTCGCACGGCTTCGAATATTGCGGAAAGGAGTGGGTCAATGGACAGGGCGATAAAAATGCAATCGCGGAAAATGAGACGAGGAGTGATCGGGGGAGGATCGCGCGGGGAAAACGCGCTGTCCACAAATGTATGCGCTCGTAAAAGAGAGAAAAAAAAGAGGATAGAGAGAAAAAAAACAACACCTCGCGCGTACACGCACACAGCCGCGCGTATGCGTCACGCAAAGATTTTTTTTCAGCGATAAAGCGGTTCGCCGCGCGTACATACATATCGCCGCATTCGTACTCTTATAGATTCTTTTTATATCCGCGCTCTCGCGCCGATGCTCGATCAAATTAAAAATCACGCGATCGACGGAAAATAATGAGTGTTTTTCTGTGCGATTTGTAGGAGTGTGTCGCAGAGAAAAATATAGTTACTTTTTTGACCTCGACCACAATTTTCTAATATTTCTAACGATAATACCGAAAGTGACTATATTTTTTTCTCAGTGCGATATCTCACGTTGTCCTAAATCTAAATATACATGTAATAAATGGAATAAACGTCCTACAAATTTTCAGTCCCCCTTTGTCCGCACGTTCGGCATCCGATAACAATGCAATGCGATACGATTGGAGATCAGTCTTTTCGAATACAATTGTGTGTTTTATATACGATTGATCGTACAGAGCGAGGCAGCTGAAACTTTTCTGTTTTTTTTTTAACCGACTGATTTGTGGGAGGTATAGCGAGATGCTCCCCACCAGCTTCCACACAATAATAAGACCTCTGTGTAAAGACGTTGCAAATATTTTGAAGCACTTCCGGCACTGTTGACGTATGTATACAACTTACGTGGAATCTGGCATTGTAGCATACATTTAAATTTTAAATGTCTCCAGAGAAATAAATCAGATGACCTCGTAAGCTACTTATTCGGGTCTTCTTTAAAAGATAGTAAATGAGTGTCGTAGGATAACACCGGAAATGTTTCAAAATGTTCGCAACAACTTTAAATAGAGATTTTATTGTTGTATTACGGTGGAAAACATTTCGAATGTTAATTCAAGTAAATTTTTTCGTAAGTTGCGAAATTTTAGTTTTTAAGATTTTTCAAACGTGAGATTCCTCGCGAAACACTTGCCTTCAAAAAACAAGACATGATCGTAAAAAGAATTAATTAAAAATATATTTTTAAAACGTGTCACGTACTTTCTATTGCCATTTAAGATTTTGAAAGAGTGACTAAGCAAAAGAGTAAAGCAACATGTTTGAATTAATTATAATTATACATTTCCTCTAAAATTGACGAATTTTTTATGCTATATTTTTTTTGCAGAAATTAATAACAATAAGTTATAAAAAAAGCGAGATAGGAAATTTTCACTTTGGCTTATCTCGTATATAAATTAATTCATTTGTACAAAATTATAGAAATTATACGGAGTTATATAAAACATATAATTAAAATGTAATTGTAATTCTTATTGTACGTAAATTACATAATTGTATATTATACAATTGTACATAACATATCCAATTATATGCATACATTTTACGTACGATCAATTGTAAATATATACGTAATATTGCTATACAATTTTATCGAACGTTCAGGAATATTACTGATCTGTATAATATACGACGAGAGTCACAGGATGACGTAAATATTCGTGAGATTGCTCCGATGAAACTGACTTCTTTCGTACACAACAATTAACTCCTGCCGGAGAGCAACTCGGCAAAAATTTACGTCATCCCGCCGCGATACGATTGCGCTATCAGGTGCGCGTGAGATTGGGGGATGAAAGGGTTAAAGAAAAAAAAAAAAACACATTCTGTGAATCGCGCGCGTATATGCTTACGGCGTTGCCTCGATAAACGGTTAATCGATTAAGTACCGGAATGTTAGAGCTCGATTAGAGATAACGCGGTCGGTTTTTCTCTAATCGCGAGTTACAAGGTTACGAGAATAAACACGTCGATGCCGATTTAAATATAGCGACGAGATAATTCCAATCGAACGTCTATTTATTTTTATCAAACTTATCTCGATCTTCGCGATTGATCTCAGCGTCTCATGGCGTCCGAAGGGGGAGCCCGACGTGGCCGAAGGGAAAAATTGTTTTGCTCGCGTTTTCGCGTGATTCGACGTACGAAACAGGGAACGGAGTCCCGTGGAGCTCTCGCGGCGCAGCCTCGTCGACCCAACGGCGAATACGACGTTTACATGCGTACAAGAATTGATATATTCCCGAAGCGGCAGTAATTTCGTATTCTCAAGTGACTAAACCGATCGGCAGTTCTCATTAATTGTTAATTTACGGCAGCGTCATTCGCGCCGATTAACATGAGAATCGCGGCGCGCAGCGCTGGCGCGGCTCTTCCCAATTCCCAGTAGAGACAAAGTAACAGTAATTATAACGTCAATGTTAAAATTTCTTACTCAACAATATAACCGTTATGTACAAGACATGTTACATTGTCGTTCGTTGAGTGGGAAATTATAATATTGACATTACATTCTTGTTGCTTTGTGTTTACTGGGATATTTGCATCTTTATGTTAATAATTACTTTGAATGACTTATTCAAAGTGACAAAGCTCATTAACAATACAGGTTTAAAAGCTCTTTTAAAGTGAGTTAATAATTTAAGACTCACTAAAGCACCACAGCACTCGGAGCTTGTGCGGATTATAGATAAAAACTCAGTCGAATCTCAATTGTCAGAATAAAAAGGAATATTCAATAGCGGCATTTACCTGACTCGTGACGTCACAAGTGAGAATTACCCGAGTATCGATGTAAATGGAAAGCAACCATTATCGCGAAGGAAATGTTTTCTCCGTGCCGCGGTTGGAAAGAAAGAGAAGGAAAAGAAGAAAAAAAGTTAGAGAAAAAAAAGCAGCGGTATAGAGGGGAGAAAACGCGGAGTGCGCGGCGCGCCGTGAGATCGGCCACGTGGCGCCACCTAGCGGCGCCGCGCCGAACCCGCGAAGACGCGATGCGAGCCGCCGCCGCTCCGCGTCGCTCCGCGTCGCTCCGCGCGTCAATGCGCTCCCGCACGTCGTTGCGTGATCGTCGTCGCCGTCAGTCTCCTCCTGTGTATGATCGTTCCGTACGTCGGTCCACGTTGACGCAAGGTAAATCGCTGGACGGCTGAACGGGCGAGGAGGCGAGACTTCGACTTCCCGCGAGGGCACGTTCGACTCCGCGCCAACTTCGCGTCGCTTCCGCGTCCGCGTAGGCATCTCGCGTCCCGTACCTGCATGCGTGCGTACGTGCGTGCGCGTCTCTCTGTGTGTATGGTGCATACGTGCGCGCGTGGATGCGTGAGAGTGCGTGAGATCGCGCGTCGCATCGCCACACTCTCGTGTCCTACGCGTTACCTTATCCGGTAACCAGGTGATACGCGCGATCCTCGCGCAGGAATCCGCGCTCATGCGCGTGCATGCTGCATGATGCCTCGTTGCGTGCACACGTATTGTGTGTGCGGGTGTATGTGTGTGTGTCAGAGACGCGACTGTAATTCGCGATGCAGTTAATGGGTCATATAAATAATGCGGATCGTGTGCCCTTCGTGGTTCTTGGAGGAGAGATTTAAAATAGAGTAAAGCCGCCCGTACTGTCAAACCCGTACTGAAAAAAAACGTATGAAGACGATCGTTTGTTGTGATCCGAGAAACGAATTTTCTAAAGCTAAGGAGTACCTTGCTGCCCTGCGTGCCCTAATGATATTGTTGAATAACAGTCGACATATTTTTCAATATGGTTTTTGAAGCTTTCGTTCAGTGTAAATGATCTATTCTTAAATTGTGTCACATTCTGTCAAGCAGATCAATGTTTGTATAAATACTAATTTGAAGCACAATTTAAAATTTATATGTATGTTTACATATATATATATATACATATATTTCATACTTATTTTATATTTTCTTATAACAGCTGTTAATTTTAGAAACAATTAAAACCTTATTAGATGAATTATATAGGCTTTTGTTTATTGAGAAATTATTTTATAAAAAAATAAGAGTACTAGTCATGTTTGAAGATTGAAAGCCAAATAATTGCTGATAATTTTGTTGATATTTTATATATATATATATATATTGTGTTGTAATTAATATTTATACTTGAAAAATTTTTGTAATTGCTGTTTTAGGTAAATTGTTATTAGGAAATGGCAACAGAAGGTAATAGCAATGATCCCGAGTTACGTTTATTACGATACCTGTATGTTGGAAAAGATTATCCCAATTACCAGCCTGGATATTGGTTTGCCCATCATTACTTTATAGTCAGAAATGTTCTAGCCATAGAAGAACTTGCTGAAAATGAGGAGAAACAATTGGTACCCATTGAACTGATCACAAAGGTAAATACAGATTGCATAATACATATAAAAATGTTTGCCGTAATCGCCTATTTCTAAAATGAGATTGTTTGCAGGCATTTGAGAGCAATTTGGTTACACATCCGGAGGCTTTGGTGTTTGCCCTCGCTGTTTGCTGCAGGCAAAATAAAAGCGAGAAATTACGTCATGCGGCATATGAAAGTGTAAAAAAGATCTGCGCATCTACTCCGAATTTTATTCTGTTCGTTAAATTCGTTTCTAAACTGTGCAGAGAGAAAGAGTTGAATTATATTACACAAGGATGGGGCCAGGGTCTGAGGAAAGCCATTAACAATTGGTATCTTTCTAAAAAACCATTGGATTTATTGGAGTGTGTTACGAAATATAAAAGTAGGTATGGCTGGAAACACAAAGACATTATCAAAATGGCTCATCCTCTAGGCAATTCTCCAGGTAAACATACAAAGCCATGATTTATGAAGAATGCACAAATCCATATATTACTGTTCTAATTTTTTCAACTTCTTAATTTGCTGAAAGTTGCGTAAAATTAGTAATATAATAGAATAATGAAATACCTACGTTTATATAACTTGTAAAATTTAACAGATAAAGCAATTTATAATGGATTTGGGTTAATTAATGATTATAATTATTAATCAATGGTAAAAACCTTACTTAGGCAATTAATTATTTAATAGAGAGTAAAATTATACTGAAGTATGTAATACACGGCTTGGAAAAGACCAAAAAAGATGTGACAGTTGACGAAATGGAGGAAACTTCTAATATCCCTGAACTACTGAAATACATGGAAGAAGTTGAAGACTTCAAACATTGCGAGGATGAGGTTCGAGCTGCCACTTTGCTGGAAACATATGGCTTCTCTTTAGATCATGTACCTGGACATTTTCTAAAATCTAAAGAGGTATACGAATATACGAAGTATTTTTTTCGTTGTACTATTAATTTCCGAATTGATGTAATATTGTATTATTTCATATATATAGGTTTGGAATTCATTGCTAATGTCAATGGATGTTGGTGTCCTTCTAAACAATCTGCAAAGGATTCACAATCTTGGATTTCTTGCTGATGATGATGAACCAGCAATCGAAAAAGTAACGGAACGACTTACTAATTCAGATTACGTTGAAATGAGTAAAGTTCATCCAGCATTAGTTTTTATTACCCTAAAAAATTATCAAAATTCTGGAAAGTAAGTTCACAACAGTATTCTATATGATTTATGACAAATAACTTGAGATTGTTATTGATAATTATGCATTTTCAAGATCTCTGACCTATGAGAAACGAAAAGTTCGAGAGCTAGCAAAGAAACCTATGGCGCCGGAGTTTGAGCCAAACGTCAAAATAATAAACGCTCTAAATGAGGCATTCCTTCTGTCATTTAAAGTAAGTTGATTTTTAAAAATATTGTCTCATGAATTATTAGGTGTTCCAATTATTAATTTTATTGATATTAATATGAACATTTCTCATAATTATTAATGGAATAAGATGAATAAAGATAAGCAATAAGCAATATTTTTGTGTATAAAAGGATATGTAGCTTGAAAAATAAATATAAATGTTTCTGTATTTTTAAAAATATAATTATAAACTTTTATTAATTCTTTTTCATTTAAGTATTCTGATTAAAGTGAATTTTTATGTATTGTGATTTAGCAACTTTTTGAACATTTTATAATAATATAAAAATCAATAAAACTAATGAGCATGTGTTTAAATAGATGTTGTTATTTAACTTATTTGTTTTATAATATTATAATTACTTACAGAATATACAATCTACAAATTTGCGCTACTTAGTGACAATCAGCACCAACAAACCGATGGAAACACACACTTGGCAGAATGGTAATATGACTGGCATTGAGACGGCTGCTTTGATTGCGATGATACTTTTACGTTCCGAAGAGAACGTTACCATAGCGACATTCCAGAACATCGGAATTTATGTAGTGGATGTCTATAAAACGAATTCTTTCAATGATATTTTGAAGACCATAAAGAAAATGCCTGTAGGAAATATCAATTCGAGTAAACCAATCTTGTGGGCCAAAAAACAGTCTAAGCAGTACGATGTCTTTATCAATATTATGGATCAAATATTCCCAAAGTACGATGAATCCCAGGAAAATCTGATATCGTACAAAGAGCATATGAACCTTCCGCAGTCAAAGTAAGTGCGCACTTTTACTTATTACTTAAATTTCTTAAATTAAGATAGGTATACGAATTTGTTGGATTATTTAAACAAATTTGTCAATGTTTTACAGTTTAATTTATTAAGATATTATTTCTAAAACGTTTTTATTTTTAATACTTTATTTAATAATATCCGTATAAAATATTATGTTAAATATGCAAAATAATAGTTCTAATTTTATTGTATATTTTGCAATATAAAGCTATGATCTTTTTGCAGACTGATAAATTGCGCCTTATGCTCTTCCTCACCATATCGTAAAGATTACTATGACCGACATGTCCTGACGATCAACGGTTTCGACGCTACCGTACCTAATGTCATCCAGGCATTCGCCAAGGGTTTATTTTAGATATATGCACGAGTTAAATCTCTATTGGTAAATAGTGTTAATTTAAAGAGGATCACATATTAGTTGCCAATACAATCATCTTTTGTATTATATTTTTACAGGAGACTCTTCAAAACATATTTCAAGAAGGCACAAGCGGTCAATCAAGAAAATTTATTTTCTTAATATTTCGATATGACTTTGTCTTTAAAGTTTTCAAAATATCGAAAGAATCCGTTTCGTTTGCTGTATAAGCACATGGCAGTTTTAGAAGGTGGTGAGGATATAGATTTTCCTTAAAAATCGAGTTTGACTAATAAGAATACTAACGAAAGGATATGAAAATGGAGGAAAGTTACGAAAAGAATTTTCGGAAATTATTTGAAACAGTATTGAATTTTGGAATTGAAACTGTCTCGCCTTTTTCATCAGTTTCGAACGTCGGTTTGCACATCCATCAAACTGAATCAAATTTAATTTTGTTATCCGTTAATTTTTTTTAAGATCCAACAGAGACAGTATACTTTTGTAAAATATACTGCAATTAGGTAGATGAAGGTGATTGGGAAAAGTGATCGTGCACTATAATTGGCATGATGATAATATTGATATCTACTACATGTTCGTAGTGTTAGGAAAGAGCTGTGTAGCATTTTCCTTTTTGTTAACAAAATGATCGGGTATTTTTTTACTCCTATTCGGATTTCTGACGATACGATTAAAATAACTCGGCAGTTTTATTTTTTAGCAAACGTTAATACAGTATCGTATCGATCCGATTATATAAGCAATATATAGATTAATTATGGACTATTTTTTATTAAATTGTTGCATATGAAATCTCAATTTTACGTTAATTAATTTTTTAGATATATAAATATATTTAATTAAAAATTCTTTTTTTCTTTCTACATTTGTATTTTAGTTATGTACATTAATTTTATAAGTTTTAAAACAACTTAAAAGATATACATTATCATGTACTATATTTAAAAAATGATTTTCTTCAAAGCTGTTAGAAGTTTTATAAGAGCTTTAAAGCTGTTTCAAGAAAAAGATTTTTTTATTTATTATATATTTATTGTACATATTGTAAGGTCGTTCTTATAAATCAATCTCAAACACATGTGTTTACGTGATCCGTGATGAATGAATACTCGTTTCCCCATTATCGAAAAAAAACAAACTTTTGTAATTGCCTCTGCCTAAAAGCTCAGTACAGAGTTAAGATTCTGTCATAAACATTAATTAAAATTAACTTTTCTGTCTCTAATTTTACAAAGATACAGAGAATCGCTTAAACTTTAGGGGTAACTTCCAACTTAAGCTTTACTTAATTTTTTTAACGTTTATGGGAACGATCTGCAGTAGCTCGTTATTCAGTTTTCAAAATAGTTTTCACGACTGTAAAACTTTAAAACTTTTTTGAAAACTCGAAATTTCATATGCAACTGTAAACAATCTTATTTTGAAAACTAGGAAAAAGAAGTACAATTCAATAGTCCTATGTTTCAGTAGTGCATTACGCAGCGAAAAGTTAGGATAAGACTGCATAACGGATACGGAAAACGCGTATCTCAAGTAACATACGGTGCATTTTTTGACTAATGATAAAAAAATCTTACTCTAATATTATTAATTGCTTGCTTGTTTCTGGTTGGCGGTGATGCTTCGTAATAATGCGTATAGATAACGTGACCTTATTAAAAAAAAAAAGTGACACGCTTCTGGGACCGGTGCGCTTCTGGACGGTTAAATAATCTAAAATAAGTAAAAAAAAGACAAAAAAAGAAAGAAGAAAGCGGAAGATGTAGAAGATGGTGAACATAGGAACGTTGAAAATTTTCCCACTGTGATATGCATTTAGCCCCAAAGAGTTATAGACTTACATTAGTATAATTTTACTGTTACTATCTCATATTTGCCATATCCAAAGTGAACGTGAGACAAATACTAAATACACTACTGAATAATACTGTGATACGAGATACATTGTTGTTGTTCAAACTAGGGAAATGATATTTAAGTGACGCGGCCAGAAGCGCACCGTGTTTGATATTTGTTGAGTCTCTGCGCAAATTAGCGCATGAATTTTTTTCTTGAAAATTTTGTATCATATCTCGAGAAAAAAAATGAAAGAAGCTTTCGATCTGCGGATTATTGTTGTCGGGTTATTTCCCTCGTTTCTCGCGATGAGACCACGGAAGCACGTACCTCTTTCACACACATTGCTAAAAAGTACAGCGTGGATGAACTCTCAGGTCTTCGAAACAAATTTGAACTAAGTGCTTAACTATTCACCTGTTCTTTGCAGCTGTCCCCGATAATCTGCGGATCGAAAGCTGTCAGCGTAAATTCTATTTCAATAGACAGTGTTCTGAAAAGGGTATATAAGTAGATTATTCTTTAAGCAATCTGCATTTTGCTCCTGATGAAAATAAAGTCAGACTTTCAACGAGTTAGGCATGAAAGAATTCAGCTTTAATCATTGAATCTCTTTCTCAAGAGAGATTTGTTTAATAAATTATCAAGAGAATTAATTGGCGACGAGTTAAATTTCTTCAAAAAAAAAAAAAAAGAAAAGAAAAGCTAAGAAAAATCGGTTCCATATTTATCGAAAGGCATATGTATTTCAAGATACAATTGTATATAGCAATTAAGGCATGTACTAATAGAAATTTCAGGCAGAATTGCGCTTGCAACTCGGCAAACAAAAATCCGTAATACGTATTTACGCATAGTTTTATTTTTAAAAGTGGCATTTTAAAGAGAAATCCATACGAATGTTTGTTAATCTCGGTTGCGCAGTGTCCCGCAGAGAGGGTTCTGTATAAATTATTAATTTATCGGGAGTGAAGTCAGTATCTTCTACACTGGACTATATATTCCTACTCGAACTTCGTGTTTTGGCGAGTATACGCGCGCGCTTAGAGAAATTATTTATACACTCTTACTGCACACACCTCGTGTCTAAATCGTTCAGTGTTAGGAAAAAAGAAAACTCTAGCGCATTTTTTTACGGAAAAAAAAAACTTCTGGCGTGAAGGCAAAAACTTCTTTCAGAAAACGAAATGTCTAGTTACTAAACAAAAAGTTTTAAGAGTATATACGCTACGATCATATATATAGTAGCTCAATGTATTCATTGGCATTAGCAAGTAGGCATTACAAGTATTTGTATATGTACGGGAGCGATATTGCGATCGGAGAGGATTCCCCGCACTTTGTCTAAGCTCTTTTTTACAGACGTTTACAAGAGTCGACCAATTTAATTCTAAAAAGAAAAAAAAATCTCAATCTCTGATAGCAATCTTATCATAGTACAAGCTCCGACCTCCACTTTAATAGCGTTACGCGAAAATTATATTAATTATAATATATTAAATTTAGCTGTAATATCGAATATAGTCGAAAGTCACGAGATTCGAGAAATAAATTTAAAATCGGAATCCTTTCCGCTCGCGGTGCACGCAGATATATGTATTCATTAATATTACTATTATAAGAATATATACGTCCGAGATATGATATAGACTAGCACATTGGAGAGAGCGAGAGAGAAAGAGAGAGAGGGAGAGAAAATGGAAAAGAAAAGCAAAAAAAAAAGGGGAAAGAGAGCAGTACAGCCAGAATCTGAAGAGAATCATTTCTCCATGCTGTTATTTCACAGTCCATTGATTTCAGGATGTGCTGTATAGTTAAACAAGAAAAAAGAAACAATATGTTGAATGTGTTCATGCTAGAAGAAGAAAAAAAGAAGAAAATATTTACCGCGTAAGGAGAGGGAGAGAGAGAGAGAAAGGAACATAGAAAATTCCGCATTATGTAGTTATTAAAAATGGGAAACAAAGGGATGTAACGGTGGAATCGAGTGGACACCGTCGGATGCGTCGTGGTACCAAGTGCCACGTCTCGGTCGCGCTACATCCTCGCACTTGGCGATATCGAGAGGGGGACAAATTAGCTTCCTTGCCGAAGACGATTCTCCGAGGTTCCGGACTGACCACTGATTTCGACCAGGAAGCACCGAACGATATTTATCCGATATTATAGTATTTTACGCTGGACACGCATTACAGACCGTCTCGGAGCAAATGTCGGTTGATCGCAAATCTGTATAGGACTAAGGACTAAGTAGAGAGAGATATATATATAAATATCACTTCGTTTCTATCGGCGGCATTTCAGTGTATTAAGTTATTGAAAGCAAAAGAAAAGGGGAAAAAAAGTGTCGCTCGCGATAATTGCCCGATTTTCCGTAATTTCCGATTCCGACAGTCGGAAGCCAAGTCTCGTCTCAATTGCCCTCCCGCCATACATACATACGTACACGCAGACAGATATTTCCTTTTTCCGAGGAGAAATAATCTGGTACGCGGACGATTAGTCAACCGAAGGACTTCCATTATTTTTTTAACGTTTTTTCTCGCATTTCTTCTCAGTCGTATGCAGACTTACGCTTGACAACGTAAACATAAGTACGAAATAGCGCCATGTTCCTTAGGATTATATACGAACAAGAACTTATAATTCCATAATTAGTACATTGTCGCTTCAACGATCTAATAAGAAACTAGACAAAAAAAATGCTCAATGCCCGTTGTTCGAAGTTTTCGATGCAAATGCCAAAAATATTAAAAAAAAGAGAGAATAGAAAAAAAAGAGCGAAGTCGAAGAACGGAACGATAATTCAATTCTACATGTACAAACCGCAATGAAATACCTCGTTACTTATTCTCAGTGTAAAATAGCAAAAGCGAATTGTACTAACTCTGCGAGTTACGACGAAAAAAAGAAAAACAAAAAAGAGAGACAGAGAGAAATTGTCCTTCTGGTTCGTGATTCACGCACTGAATGCCTATCTTTTGGCCTTATCTTTTTACATACGAAAAATCCTGTAAAAGCGATTCACAGGCAAACAATACCGTTCACTCACTGCTACCTGTTCGATGATATTTTACGTTTCATACGTGAGCAGCTGAGGAAAGTCTTGAGATTTTTCGAAGATACCCCGTTCAGCTCTCGCGACGCACACTGTGATCTCTCCTCAAAATCTCATGCCTTTATCGCAAGCGTTAGTCAAAAGAAAAAAAAAAAATTTGATGTTGCGGCCAGCATCCCTCCCGCTGTGAAAGGGATCAGTGTGACAGGAGACAAATCCTTCGAAAGTCTCAAAGCTTTTCCCTCTTCAGATTTCCCTTACGTGCTAATTGCAGCGCCCGAAATTGTATATCGCTGCGGATTGATTTCTCAGCGTTTTCCGTTTTAAGGATAGTATTATTACTACATAGATTACATTCGTAAAGCGATATATTACTCGGTAATTTATGGTAGCACCTCGGAATCTGCGGAAACCGAAGTAAAAAGAACTGTCGCGTACAAGCTGCGTGGGAGAAGTTTCAAAACGCACCATGAATCGAAACTTTGAAAAAAAAATTACCTGTTTGTCATTCTTAATTTCTAATATCGAGAAATTGATGGGTTTCTATTCTAAATTTTATAAGAAATTAATCTACGATCTTTGAAATTTTTCGTAGCGTCTTGTCTGTTTTGGGAACAGAAATAAAAATGCATAACGTGGCTGAATGTGACACAATAACCTTCGATATTTCATTATTTTTGATTAATTAAATATCGGAAAATTGATTGTATTAAAAATTAAGAATATTTGCTTTTGTCTTCGCAAATGTGAAATATTTGTTAATTCTATTGTTATATGATTATTCTTCGAAATCATTCTTGAAAGTGTTATCGCAACATTCGGCGAAGAGATAAAAGTAGTCAAGCAACAACCCTTTCGAAGTTTTATTTCATCGTAATTGGAAATCGCGAAACTTCTCCAATGCAGCCTACGAATTTTTCATCCTATCATGTACACGCGCGGTAAACATCTGTCGCGCAATTTCGATATTATTTTTATACCTAAGTAAATTTGTGAAACATTGCGTAAGCCCAGCGATTAAATTGCTCTGAACAAATTAACGTCGGAGTTTCACGAAGGAGCGAATTATGTTATTGTCATCGTGTCTGTTAACGGTTGTATTTCGGTACACAATAGGCGAATTAAGATATTATAGAGAATTGATTATGTCTACAAATTCCGTGCTGTTTTTGTTACGATATGAACTGGATCCTTAAATAAATTTTCTCAAAACGATCACCCGTTGTAATTACGTCGACGTTTATTAGAAGGTAATTTGAATTATGAGCCTCGTTTAGTTTCAAGCGGAATCTTATTTAACAGAAACTTGATCTCACTCTTACATTCAACCTGAACACTTTAGATTTTATTTCTAGAAGGCTTTGTATAATTTTAGAAAACTTCTACTTTATTTCAGAAACATCTACTTATGTAGCCAGGCGATACTAAATTCTAAAGAAACATTTCAGCGTATGTCATTTAGGACGTATTTGAAAAATTCTTAACATGTTATTTGTTTAAATATTTATATTATCTTATCTATTAAGTCTTAGGATCTGTAGGTAGATCTCGGGATGCGGAAGATCGAATGTCCCACAAGATATATCCCGACAGAAGTTACGGTTTACTGAAAAAAATCTTTATTCTTGCGTTACTGATACACATGTTGCACTCACACGTAGACATTGTACACAGTATGTAACTTGTTGGCAGCACAAGTTACAAGCCCGCGCGTCTTCACGAATTTCATTCACTCTCTCACTCAGTCATACATACGCATACTCATACGAATCTTATATCTTTAACTCGCTCTGCTCCACAATTAACCGATCATTCGATTATTACACTTAGTGGGAAAACATACAAAACAATTCTAAATAAATTAACGACGCAGTGGAGTTCAGTATGCTTGTGTCGCAGGGGAGAGAAACGAGCGCAGTGTCGAAAATATTAATGATATTGGAAAGTCGGCAAAATTCTAAAAAAAAAGAAAAAAGATTAAGATTCTAGAGAATCCACGATTTTACTTTTTTCGAAATCTGACGACTTCTCGATATTAGTAGCATTTTTTTTTACACCTTTCATAAAATGTACGCAAGACTTGTGACGAAGACTTCTATTCCCACTGCACATTTAGCTTCAAACGCCTTCCTTAACCTAAGTCTTAAAGTTATAGATACTGTATACTATATATTATCTAAGTAAAACTTAGAACCAGACAGCCACTTTTAGCTAAACGTACGGCGAGAACATGATCTCGCGTATGTTGTATGTGTGTGTATGTGTGTGGGTACCGCGCTCAGCCTCTCGTGTGTATATCAACACTTTCTGTAAAGTATTTGCTCGGAAGGCGAGTAATCAGTCTAAATCGCGAACCGAGGTGAGCGGGTCGTTAACTTGCAGTTAAAGTTCGTCCCTGATATCCTCGTCCTCGCCGCCGGTGGGTGGAACACCGCCGCCCGCGCCCTGATAGAGCTTGGCAATGATCGGCTGAACGATGTCGGTAAGCTCCTTCTTCTGCTTCTTGTACTCTTCCGGTTCGGTGTCCTGATTGTCTTCCAGCCATTTGATCTTCTCTTCGATCGCCTCCTCCATCGTGGTCTTATCCGCGTCGCTCACCTTCGAACCGAGCTTCTCCTTGTCGGCCAGTTGGTTCTTCAGCGAGTACGCGTACGACTCGAGATCATTGCGCGCCTCCACGCGTTCCTTCAGCTTCTTATCGTCGTCGGCGAACTTCTCCGCGTCCTTGATCATCCGCTCGATGTCATCGGGCGTCAAGCGATTCTGGTCGTTCGTGATGACGATCTTCTCGCGATTGCCAGTGCCCTTGTCCTCGGCCGACACTTGCAGAATACCGTTGGCATCGATTTCGAAAGTGACCTCGATCTGTGGTATGCCACGTGGCGCCGGTGGGATGCCGGTCAGGTCAAACTTGCCAAGTAGATGGTTGTCTTTGGTCATCGGACGCTCACCCTCGTATACTTGAATCGTGACAGTGTGCTGACTGTCAGACGCCGTGGAGAAGATTTGAGATTTCTTTGTGGGAATGACAGTGTTCCTGTACAAATAAAGAATATGATTTTATTGCAAGAATTTTGATTTGACCAATCGATAAGATAGTCTAAATATTTACAGATTTAGTGATAATCTCGAATATCTTTCGTATTTACCTTGGAATAAGTTTGGTCATTACACCTCCAACAGTTTCAATACCCATGGTAAGAGGATTTACATCGAGAAGTACAATAGCATCGGTATCTTGCTCCCCAGAAAGTACACCAGCCTGTACAGCGGCACCATAAGCGACGGCTTCGTCAGGGTTGATGCCTCGCGACGGTTCCTTGCCGCCGAAAAATTCCTTAACCAATTGCTGAACTTTCGGGATCCTAGTCGAGCCACCAACTAAAACAATCTCGTCCACGTCTTTCTTGCTCATGTCGGAATCTTCCAAGACCTTTTGCACGGGCTTCAAAGTGCTACGGAAGAGATCCATGTTCAGCTCCTCGAATTTGGCACGAGTCAAGGTCTCGGAGAAGTCTTCGCCCTCGAAGAACGATTCAATCTCGATCCTGACCTATAATGCATAAAAAAAGAGATTAGATTGATGAAAAATATAAAATTAATAAAAAAGGAAACATTTTAAAGACAAGAATAGAAAAGTTACAGATAAAATATATGTATAAAACGTGTACGTACTTGGTGACTAGCACTGAGCGCTCGTTTCGCCTTTTCGACTTCACGACGCAGCTTCTGCACAGCACGATTGTCCTTGCGGATATCCTTGCCCTTCTTCTTCTTATACAGTTTGATGAAGTGATCCATCACACGCTGATCGAAATCTTCGCCTCCTAAATGGGTGTCGCCGTTAGTGGCAACAACCTCGAACACACCGTTGTCGATGGTGAGCAAACTGACGTCGAAGGTGCCGCCGCCCAAGTCAAACACAAGTACATTTTTCTCGCCGTCTTTCTTGTCCAAACCGTACGCGATCGCAGCGGCAGTCGGCTCATTGATAATCCTCATTACGATCAGGCCGGAAATTGTTCCAGCGTCCTTGGTGGCCTGTATAAAAAATTAGAAATTTCATTTATGGATACATCAGAATTAATTTATTACGATTTCTTTAACAGAAAGTGCGTGAAATATTCAAACTTAATATTAATTTGAGATTTATGAATTAATGCTTATAATACTTTTGGAATTCGATAATACTTCGAATTACTAAAATATCAAATTGATCGTCAATCTCACCTGTCTTTGTGCGTCGTTGAAGTAAGCCGGCACGGTAACTACCGCATGCGTGACCTTCTTGCCAAGATAAGCCTCAGCGGTCTCCTTCATCTTGCCCAGCACCATAGCCGAGATCTCCTCGGGCGCGAAGACCTTTTCTCCTTGGCTAGTCTCGACCTTGATATGCGGCTTGTTGTTCTTCTCGATGACCGGGAACGGGAAGAATTTCACATCGTGCTGCACAGTGGGATCCGACCACTCGCGGCCGATCAACCGCTTGGCGTCGAACACAGTGTTCTCCGGATTTGTCGTCAGTTGATTCTTGGCGGCGTCGCCGATCAAACGCTCGCCGTCACTGGTGAACGCCACGTAGGAAGGCGTGATTCGGTTACCCTGATCGTTGGCGATGATCTCTACGCGACCGTTTTTGTAAACTCCGACGCTGAAAGAACACGTCATCTTATTAATTTACTCGATGCAAAAAAAAAATTATTGTCTATCGATAGATTAGTAAATCTTAATAACACATCATTGTGATAACGTATACTCACCAAGAATAAGTTGTGCCTAAATCAATTCCTATCACTGTACCAATATCTTCCTTTTCCTTTTCCTCTTTCGCAATCGTGGCGACTGACAGCAGTCCCACTAACAGTAGAGCTTTGACTCCTCCCTTCATGTTGCGTACGCTTTGTATAAACTATACCTGAATTGCCAACAATTACAGAATTTTAATATATCATAACATCTGAATTTTTCTGTATTAAAAAAAATACTTAAAAAAAACTGAAAATTATATCGTTATAATTCTTAGTATAACATTCATTAAATTTAAACAATTTTTTATATTGTACGCGTGTTCAATGCAATTTAATTATATCGTTACATATCTATCTTTTGCGTCAATTATCAACTATTACAAAAACCAAATTAGCCGTTCACAAAAACTTAACATATATTTATAATTTTCTATATAATAATTCTTGATTTGCCTGATATATTTATAGATACGAGAATAAATTAGTTTTATGAGGAGTTTAAAATAAAATCTACTTGCAAAATATCTTTTACATTATATATCGTAACGCATTTAGATATTAATATATTACGTATAATATCTTTAGATATCAGATCTATGTCTTTATTTATACCGAAAGAACAATTTCCTGATTTTCACAAAATCTTTCTTACAACACATTCAACTTATTCCTTAGAATAACAAATAGAGAATCAGCTTTTACAAGTTATTACAGCGGTATTACAAGTTATTTACGAGACGAGGGCAAGTTCCGGTTCGGAGCAAAGTCACACGTCATCTTTTCTAAGAGATGATTCCAGAAATTCGACGCGCCACGGAGACTTGACGATATCGATCAATTGCCGCGACAGTTGGCAATTTAACCAACGTCTTTCACGTTTCGGGCAAGGACGGGAAACACGCGGACGAAGTTTCCACGGTGCTCCGATCGAGCACGCAGAGCGGGCGGGTCAAACGTGGCAGAAGACACTCTCCCGCCGCAGTCGGGACAAACATACGAAGAAAAAGGTGAGGGCGACATAGGGAAAAAAAAAGGAAGGAAAATACCGTAATCGCCGAACGGCACGCGAATAAAGGGCGAGAATAACGACGGCGGACGGTTATTAATTCTCGATCGCGAGTGACAATTCCCGATTGACAGCTGGATCGACGGCGTGAAACGCCCGAGATTTTCCCCGCGGGAGGAAACGGGAATTCTCACTCTGTCTCTCTTTCTCCCCGAAACGCTCCGGTCGACGTCGGTCGCGCGGCGAACGTCCCGACGGAGCGGAACGCCGCCGACGGGACGCCAAGTTGCGGGAAAAATCCAAGAGAAGAAGGACGAATTCGCTCACCAGCTGGATGCGTGGCTCGGCTCAGGCTCCGCTAAACTCGTCCTCGCGCACCTCGCAATTCGAGTATCGCGTCTCTCTTCTCTCCCTTTCGGCGAACGGCAAAACGACGACTGACATCGGCACCGGACTCGGGGGCCGGGATATTAACGGGAGCGCTACGTCGTGGCCGGCGCCGATTGGCGGCGGCCGCGCCGCCACGGCGGAAGGCAGCGCCGCCGATTCGCCGCCGCGCATGCTGTTGGCCGCGCCCCATTGGCCCACGTCACGGCCGCCTGCCCCCGGCGCCGCCGCGATTCGCGGCCGACCGATTAGATACGGCAGGTGGAACACGTGGAACACGACCGTATCAGCGAGCGCCGTGGACCGCGGCAGGGACGGCGCGTCGTCGCCGGCACGCCCGTGGAATTCATTCTGATGTCTTGAGAGGCGGTGAAGTTCTCTCTTTGCATCGAGAATGGAAATTTCGATAGTCGACAATTGGTTATGATGTCCGAAAAAATTATTTTTCAATATTTTTTTAATTAAAAAAATTGACAAACTCGGAATCTTAGTAATCTGAAATGATAATTTTTGAACGACAAGTGCAATTTGTAGCTCATCTGATTTTGTATTAAGTATTTTTTTTAATTATTAATTATTGATTAATTTGTTTTTAAAAATGCAGCTATTTTTTCCTAGAAATATATAAGATATAAAAATCATAATATAAGAAAAATCTTATCTCTTAGAAAGTTTCCTTCTAACAAAAAAAAAGGAATGTTTTTGATAAAAACGCCGTTTAAATCAAGAAATGTAAACTACGATTTGAATAATTAGAAAACTATGTGTTAGATAAATAAAAGAAATGTACCAGTTCCATTATTAGTCACGCGAAGAAAGGCGGATCTGGATTCAGTTTGCTCGATTAATTATAAGAACAGTTGCATCAACTGTAGATGCGACTGTGCTTCGTAAGTTGCATCACTTCTGCAGGGACGTGAAAAACCACCGCGGATCCCAATGCAGTAAGTGGTAAATGCATGCACAGTAACAGAACTTACATATTATCTATTTCATTAATATTTCATTAATATTTATTTCAATATTTCAGAATAAATCAGTGCTATTTAAAAAAATGCAAAAAAATAAAAGCAGCCACATTCGAAAATCTTTACGTAGCTGTTATATTACAAAATTACGTTAAGATGTAATTATAAGAATGTTTAATAAATGCTTTTATATTGGAAACAATATCCTTTATTTATCTATTGAAGAAAATATGTTCTTGAACACATATAAGATTGAACACATTATGATCAGATACACGGCAATATTTCAATCAGGACTTGTCTGTTTTTCTAATTTTTACGAAGAATTTTTAGAAGATTATAAATGCTTTAATATAGATTATTTTAAGATAATATTAAATATTTAAAGATAATATTAAATACATATTAAAATTGAAAAATGATCGTATAAAATATTAAATATGTATTTCTCAAAATATTTTAACATAATTATAGTTTTTGGATAAAATTTTTTTTTATACATATTTATACATATACATGTAAATATTATAACGTAATACTGTCGACATACCGAATAAAAATAATAGTTTTCATTACTTTTCTCCTTTATAATGAAAAGAGAAAAATATAACCGTAAAAATATTTATATAAAAATGTGTATAATCATAAAAAGTCACCTTCATATTGTCTTATTGACCTATTAAAAAAAATATATACATATATATATATTTATAGTTTTTATCTATTAATATATGCGTGCCTTCCAAGTTACAATGTTTTGAAATAATTTGTTGTAGAAATCACGGAAGTATTGTATAATGTTACATGGATGTGGAAAACGGATGATAATGGATGGAACATATCATTTCATTCCAATCTGAGTTTGCACGCACCATGACACCGTTTGCTCTAACGGTACCTATCCGTTATCTCAGGTAGTAAGCTAAATGGAACGCCTGTTACGCATCGCGCTACGTCATTATTTCACTGGTATTCTCACACAGACACAAGTTTCGCGTCATTCTATGTGAATGACGAAATGTGACATCATCGTTGAATCCAAATCTTAAAATTATCGACAAAATTTGTAAAATTTACGCTTGTCCTCATTAAAGCGTATTTATACATTAATTTCATAAAATTGTTTCTACATGTTTTCCTATAATTATAATAGTTAACTGGTACTAATAATTAACTTAGAATTTTACAATGATTGTAAAAAAACCATAATGTACAATGGTTTTTTGTACTGCTCTTTTCACGATTAAAAAAAATAACTTGTCCAATAACGATGAATTAAAAGTGAAAAAATCGAGAACATTTGAAATGGATTATTCCTTCAAAGGAATTCATCATAAGGGAAATTGAAAGTGACTTGAAGCAGATAACACTTAAAAACTAATGAATTAAAACATACTAGAGAACAAAAATATTTGAAGCGATTTAACACTTATGTATTTACGGTGGGAT
Source organism: Tetramorium parvispinum (assembly GCA_011638315.1). Taxonomy (NCBI): domain Eukaryota; kingdom Metazoa; phylum Arthropoda; class Insecta; order Hymenoptera; family Formicidae; genus Tetramorium; species Tetramorium parvispinum. Next base: position 6,508 of record VBVR01001348.1, on the reverse strand, counting down.
ATAAATGTAGAAGGAATCAAAAGTATATTAAAGTGATATATCGATAAAGAAATAAAAAATTACTTGAAGCAGTGTGCCTTTAGGGATTAATTTCTCTATTTAATTTAATTTTTATAATCATTTTATGTCACGCAATATTTTGTCCACATTGCTGATCGACAGGTACTTTCTCATTCTGAGACAGAAATATTAAGAACATTTGTGAGTAGACCTAATTTTAACAAATTAATTCAATATTTAATGAATAATTAACTAAAAAAAACGATTCTCGATATTTAAAATATAAATAAATAATAAAATCGATTCAAAATGAGGATCAAAACGTACGATTTACAGTTTATATTATAGAATGGTTGAGTACTAATTAGTGCTAATACACTGCGAACCGCAATTGACTATCAAAATGAATATTTAATGACTGCTACAAATAGGAATCATTACATATTCAAATAAACATTTGAACGAACATAATCTGAATTGAAAAATCAAGATCAAAAGAAACTAATCCCCCCCAAAAAAAACAAAAACTGAGATTAAACAGTACTGCCTCTCAAAGATTGACTAAAAATAGATTTCGAAAAGTTAGAATTGAACTTTCTATACAAACGGATTACATGAAATGGACGCAAGATAGACCATGTGTGAAAGATAGACCAAATGTAAAATAAATTGCTGTGTACAATTTCTATATACATATATGTCAACTGAATAATCTATAATTTGTTTTCTTATTTTATACTAATTTCTAATTATAACTTGCTTTTCGGTTGCAGCATATCTAAAAGTAATGGCGTAAAGTACGTTATAATACAATTAGCACCAGCTCTTCTCATAGAGAGCAGTATCTCATTGAGTACATTTTCTAAATTGATTGCTCCGTTTTGTGCACCGTGATATAACATAGCGTATTCTCCCGATACTTGATACACAAATAGAGGATATTCTGGATGCGCATCCTTCGTATGTCGCACCACGTCCAAGTAAGGCAATCCCGGCTTCACCATTAGCATATCCGCTCCTTCAGCCACATCTCTTGCCTGTGGAAAAATAAATATTCCATATAATACACGTAAATATATATATAAATACATATAAATATGTATAAATTGAAGAACATCAATTCTGGATACACATCTGAGTTTCATCTGTTTTCAGAACGCAAGATAGAAGGTCCATTAATGCAATTTGAATATGGTTTTGCAAAATAAGATATTATATATTTATAAACTGTCATTCAACATTTTTCAATGATTACAGAAATACCTAAATGCTATAAGAAAAAAAAAATTAATAATCAGTGTAATGAAACTTACAGCAGCTCTGGCTGCCAATCCATTACTACCAGGAGGCAACTGGTAGCATTTACGATCGCCGAACTTTGGGGTAGACTGTGACGCGTCCCGAAAAGGCCCGTAAAGTCCTGATGCAAACTTTACAGCATATGACAAGACTGCTACTTTATTTGAAAATCCAGTAGCTGCGAGACCTTGCTTTATCGCACTTATTCTACCATCCATCATGTCAGATGGTGCAACAATTTGCGCGCCTGCAGCACAAATATTCATGGAATAAGGATTATGTAATTATAACTTGGGAATAATATTCAGAAATGTGCATTTCATACCAGCTTTTGCGTACGATACAGCAACTTCAGCGATTCGTTGGATACTGCTTGGATTATTTATGCTACCATCATTGTTGAGAATACCACAGTGTCCATGACTTGTATACGCGCATAAGCAAACATCACATGCTATCAATAAATTAGGGAACTTTTCTCGTAATAATGGTACAGCTTGAATAACAGGATTCCTCGCACTATCGGCATTACTTCCAATCTCATCCTAAAATCAAAAGCTCATTAAAATTTAATATTTATAATATATAAAATATATACGTATAGAAATTATAATTATAAAGTAATTACAATATATTTCTTAACTGTATCATTGCTCCCTCTCTCATACTTTCTCTTTCTCTCATAATTATTGTAATTATAATAATAATTATTATTATAATTTTGTAACAATTTCAGAAAGAATACATATTGTACTTATGAATATTACCTTTTCAAGATGTTGCGATACACCGAAAAGTAAAACAGACTGTAAACCTTTTGCAACTAGAGGTTGCAACATTTTTTCTAACTGATTAATCCCATAGCGATATACACCAGGCATGCTATTAATTGGTTCTTTAGCATTTTCTTCATCTCTACAATCACATAATATCAACGTTTCATTTATATAATATTGTAACAAGTATAAACATATAATTGAATTAATAAATCTATATATTTACAATATAAATCATTTACAGATCTCTAAATATTTAATAAAAATATATGTACATTTACATATGTCATTGTGATCAATGTCACACTTACGAAATAAATATTGGATACATGAGATTATTAACAGTGATCTCAACATTCGGCGACTGCCACTCTCGCAGGACAGAATGAAAAATTCCGCTGTGAAGAGTGTGCTTAGCTGGAACTGCGGTCTTCATCGTTCTTCAATTTCTCAACTGCTCTCAGTATTCACAGTAATTCTTCTCTGTAGATGTACACGAGTCACTTGACCTTATCAATCTGGATAATCAATTGAATACACACATATACATGTTATTCCAGATAAATAGTATAACTGATTCAAGACCAGTGTAAATGTATGAAGAATGACACGTTACATTATAAAACAATAAAATGGTTACATAAAACAATCCAATTACAAAAATAAAAATTCCTTCTCAATTTAGGTATTAAAAATCTCTTTAACTTTAACAAATAACTAAGAATTTTAACGTACTTCTTTACGAATTAATGTAGGCTAACGTTAACAGATTTTTTTTCATTAATCATTCATGAAATCAATGCATAATGAACATGACACACCGAAAACGTGAATTCGTGCCGCGCAAACGTGACGTAACAGGGTTAACATGCAGAATTCTAGAAAAGGCAACAAGTGCAAAATATATTCCTCACTTACTCACTACTCTCTTATCGCGCGAAATAAACATAACGAAATAGCCGAGGAACGAAAATAATTCTCACCATAAAAATAATTTCTACAATTGCGTGCGGCGAGTTTGAAATTTTTCACAAGTCCGCATCGCATCGCGAAAATTGAGGCAAAATCGCGATCGCACCAATCGGAGCGGAGGAAATATCGGTTCTTGTCCGGGTCGTCTCGTCGCGTCTCGCCTCGTTCTGCCACTCCATTTTTCAACTTGATACGGGCCTAAAAGGCTACGGGAGCGGCGGCGGCGGTGCGGCGCATGCCTCGACCTAACCCCAACGCCTCGGACCTAGCCTAACCTAACCTAGACTGGACAACGACGGGACCAGACGTGGAGATTTTTTGCGGTCGCCTTTATGCCGAAGACGCGTGACGCTCCGTGAAGGGTAAGCGGCACCGGAACCAGCTGTCCACACCGTCGTTCGTCCACGTGCGTCCACCGCGCGGTCAACGTAGGTTCCCCCCCGCGAAGTGCCTGCCGAGTGGCGGAGAGCGGCGGAGTGCGCGCAGCGATGACAGACGCGTCGAATTTACCGGGCGCCTCCACGGGGCAGAGGGCGATGTCGAGGATGCTGCGACAGCGGGCCCACGAATTCCTCGCCTCTCGGAAACACGCCAACAACCTGGTGGAGATAATCGGTTACTGGGACGTGAGTAGAAACGCCCGCCAGCTGCGCGCTGGCGCCGAGTTACCTGGAGAGTTGAGATTGGGAGGTCTAAGCACCACGTTCTCGTTCGCAGGAGTCCGCCTGTTTGTGCCTGCTCACGGTAGAGACGATATTCGTGGAGGTGTTGAAACGCGGCGACATGTACATGGAGCGTAATATAGCCCTCACCATTTCGGGTAAGACTGGACAGCGAATTGGATTTCTTACGTTGGTTGTAGATGGATGAAGATGGATCTAAAGTACAGTATTTGATCTTTGGGTATGGATATTTTGTGCTTAATATTTTTTGGCTGAATTTATATATGCCTCTTTGCCTCGGTGAAACTGTGCGCTTTTTCCGGACCTTCTTCTGGACATATAACACAGTCTAAAGCTAAAATGGTATCACTGTATAATTAAATTGATAATTATTTTAATATTATTGATAATAATGTGGATCTTTTATAAGCCACAATGTAGGGAGGCTCAAATCCTGGCTGGGATATTTTTCACAATGTATCCTTTATTGTTATAAGATTGGGAATTGTAAAAGAAATAATTTAGTATAGTATTAATTTGATTTTGGTTATTAATATTAAATTGATTATCAATTTAATAATGTAATAGTACTATTCTAGCCTGAGTTTTAGATTGTGTCTAAAAATAACAGCGCCGTACTCTCACTAAAGTGAAGAATGTGCATAAATTCACACGAAAATTATGAGACACAAAAAATTCATGTCCAACAATAATTGACATTTTTGAAATTTATTTGATTATTATCATGACTTATATTTTTATAAATATTAAGTTCTTTGCAACTGAATTTTTTAGAATTTTTTTTCTTCTCCTTAATGTCTAATTGTATCTAAATATATCAAAATGTTTGTTTTATTTTAAGAAAGTACAATACATATTGCAGCTACAAGGAACTTAGTTATGCGCGAAAGATTTCTACAGATTTTATATATCTAAAGATTTGTATTTTAATACTATGTGAAATAGAACCTAGCCCAGAATCTCTCTATACCACTTGGCTAAGAAATTGCTACGAGGAAGTTTGGAAAAAAATATTAGCATCTATGGAGGAGAAAGGTCGATCTATTCAATTACAAGCCCTTACCACTGCGATGAAGTTGATGGCGGAAGAGGGTAAAACGCTGATGGAGCCACGCGATAATCCGGGATATTACTTTCCTCTGTATCGTTTGAAGTCTATCCTCATGACTCTAATCTCTTCTGAAAAAGATAATACTAATTTAATAACGAGATTTCAAGAAATCACCGAATGTCCTGACGTTTTGTATTACACGTGGAGATGCCTGCCCTCTCTCACCCCGAAAAGGCAACCGAAGGAAATTTATATTAAGAATCTTTTGGAACTTATAGATAAAATACCATTGCCAAAAGAAGAAGACAATGGTATGTCCTTTTTTTAAAATTTAAACTGCTTCTGAACTATCATATAAAATAATCTGTCGCAAATACATGAATTATACACGATTACATTTCTTTAACAATTTTACTATACAATGTTACGAATTATAGACATATAAGACAATTAATTAACTATTAATTATCGCCAACAAATTTTCGACTATTCTAATGCTCAATTTTTTAAGTTCCTTAACTTAATAGACTGTTCGATTTCTATTCTGTTTGTTGATTTCATATCTATATTTTTATAAATGCATTTATATAATGTCAACTGATTTTTGTATATTTCAGCATCTAAAATATCGGACAATAAAGAACTTTTGTGTGGACCGCAACAAGGTAATAATACAACAATATTGCTGCATACATTATTGCTATTCACATTTTTATATTATTAACATAACTTAAATTTTTTATCAGATGCTGCATTTACATGGGATCAATCAAACATTAAACGCGCGTTAAACAAAGTCTGGGCCTGTGTTATGCATTGGGAATTAACGCCGCAGTTACATAAACAGCTGCTAATAGTTTTGTTGGAACGAATCATATCACATTTAGAAAAACCGATATTGTTAACCGACTTTTTGATGGATTCCCTAGACGCAAACGGTCCCATCGGTGTACTCGCCCTGCAAGGCGTATTCATACTTGTCACCAAATACAACTTGGAATATCCGAACATTTTTACCAAATTATATTCGATGTTCGAGCCTGAGATCTTTCACACAAAATACAAGGCTCGTCTGTTCTACTTATCCGATCTGTTTCTCAGCTCGACGTAAGTATTTTATGTTTTCAACAGAATCATATACATATATCGACATATATGTTCAAGAAGTTATACAAGGCAAGAATAAAATAAATCAAATTTAAAAACTCGACCTTTTTTTCAGACACCTGCCAGAGGCGTTAGTAGCAGCGTTCGCAAAGCGGCTCGCGCGTCTAACATTAGTCGCGCCACCGGAGGATATCCAGATAATCCTGTTTTTCATAGGCAACCTGTTGCTTCGGCACCCAGGGCTAAAGAGGCTGATAGATCATCCGCAAGGCGGAGAAGTCCCTACGAACGCGAGTAATGGAGCGGGTGATCCATTTATCATGGAGGAGCGCGATCCGTTGCTGAGCAACGCAATGCTCAGCAGCCTCTGGGAGATTCGGGCATTGCAGTGGCATATTCTACCCAGCATCGCCACCGCTGCACGTTTTATTCGCGAGCCACTACCCATGGTTGAGTATGACATGGCATCGGCACTAGAGCGTACTGGTGGCCAACTCTTCGAGAACGAACTGAAGAATAAGGTCAAGGATATCATGCTGACATTCGAGAGACCAACTTCTATGGCGCTGCCAAAGGGAGAGAAATTGTTGCAATACTGGCAGCTTACACATTGATTCTGT
>VBVR01001347.1:0-31486 GCA_011638315.1 Tetramorium parvispinum | reverse complement strand
CCTTTAACTCGCGAGTTGTATTTTCAAGTAAATAAAGTACCTTTATTATGATTGGAAAAATCGAACTGACTGTTATCTGTCGCTAATTTATACTTTTACGTCCTGTATCCTACTTTTGGGTTCTTCACATATCCTTCAAGGAAGAGAAGGGTTCTATTTCAATTGAAATCTTATTCCGTCCGGTTCATGTCTTGTCAATGATACTATTCAGTAACTGAATAAATAATCGATATTGATAACTGCATCCTTTATTGATATTAAATTTTGATTTTAATTTAACTTTTGTAGTACGTAACAATAGATATCAATTTAAAGAAGAAAAATTAAAATAATGACATGATTGCTGTGATTCTATCGTAGTAATTTCTTTATAAAAAACCAAATTATACATAGATACTTATGTTGAATATACGTGTAAAAAATTATAATATCTAATAGTTAATAATATAGATATCGATTAAAAAGAAAAGATTAAGATAATGACATGATTGCTGTGATTCTATCGTAGTAATTCCAATGGCCTATCAAAAATCATCGATATTTCGCGTAGATAGCCATAGACATATCCATATTTGCTGTAAAAAAGTGGCGTGAATGAGGCATTCAGCGATTTTTCTTTTTTTTCAATGGATCGGAGAAAGCCCTTTTCAGAGTGGAAAATTGTCGAACGGGTCTCGATGCTTTTTTCGATGGTGTTCAATGAGACGAAGACTGATTCTAGCGTGTCTCAATGAGAGACAAAGTGAAAGAAGTAAAAAGAACGTGGGAAAGGGCGCGTGAAGAGTAGAAAAAGTAAAACGATGTAAAAAAAATGCGGGAATAATACGAGATGGCATTGGGCGCCACGTACGTTTTCGAGGTGGTTCACATTTTACCTACGGACATTGTCACGGAGCAAATTTGCATAAATGCAGGGACAAGGATATTCTTTATTTTTTTATTTTCTTTGCCGATTAATATTCAAGGCATTCTCTTTATCAGAGTCAATGTGATCTTCCATTATAAACTATTCTTTCTAGCAGAGCAAAAATGTAATATTGATTGACTTATCCCTGCGTGTACAGTATACAATTTCTCATTTATCACTATTGTTTCAATTATCATATATACTTATTGCTAATTTTTCGACACGTTTTGAAGATTATATGCAAATTATATGACGATATATTACTATAGTATATAATGCGTAAGACGGCGTCCGGCGTGTCGCCAATTATCACAGCTTGGGAAAACGAAGCTTTCGATCTTACACGTCTCTACCATCTGCCCCGTATCTCGTCCTGGTCTGTCACGTTTCCGTAAAAGAAGACGTCGATAAAATCATTCGCCGTAGCTCGGCGTCGGCGTCGAGAGGTCATCTAATTGTTTTCTTCCGGAAGTTCCACCGGAGATGTCTCCCGTCGTGACAAACGACGCCCTTACCCTCCTCGCCCGCACATCTCGCCCTTTTCTCTCGCCGCTCGCAAAAAGCGCTTGCGATCACGAGCGGAGAAAATGACGCACGGTTCCTCCGCCCGAGCGACAATGTGCTTTCGTGAGCATAGGCATCACAACTTCCGTGGAATTGATTTAATCCCAGTCAACGTCATGCCGTTTAATTGACGTCTCTAGAAATTTCGCTTCTGCACATTGAAGCGTTAAAACTGCGACCTTATATAATCCAACGCTGGAATGAAATAAAAGCTCGCTTGTTTTCAGTCTGCAATCTTAAAATTTAAAATAATCGATTATACAGATTAAATATATGTACATTTTATAACTTACGTTTTAATGTAGAGATATTTTCTTGACGGAAACCTCCATAAAAAGTAGTTGAAAATACATTTTAAAATAAAATAACGAAGAATTAACTATACATGTAGTAAAATACGCGATACAAAACATGTAATGCCTTTAAAGCTAAACAAAATATCTTGCAAAAGAGACGAGAGTTCTTTTTTTTCTTAAAATTTATTTACGCAACGTAGAAATCTAGCACGGTAGCCGGATTGACAAGGGCTTAATTAAGAAGTCGGGCACCTGGTGCCAAAAAAAATAGACGCGATAATAGTGACGCGGCCGAAGTCGCCATTCCAGCGACCGATAATTGATGAGCGGGTGCAGCAGCGTGCAAGAGAGGGGAGGGAGCAGGCATGGGCGGTAGCGACGTTACAAACGATGACGCGGTATTATTTCATTATTTATGATACGAATTTTGCCGTGGCCGGCCGACGTTTTTCCGATTCCGCGCCGCTAGAAGCGCGGATTAAGTTACCGTCGGTGGGCTGAATTAAAACGCTAATAACGAGCGGTGATATTTATTGGACGGCTTTCGCGGGGGTTAGAACCGGAAGCCGGACGCCCTCCGCGTTTCAACCCTCAACCCTCTCTCGCGTCTGCTTCTCGGTCTTCCTCCTCCTCCGTTCTCGAAGTACCCTCCCCCCCCTTCCTACCTTCGGAGCGAACTTTTGCCGATCTGCGGTAGTCTCCAACGTTGGCGGTGCCACCATTGTTTCCCAAACAACGGTTCTTACCACTTTTATGAGGGAGATTTCGAGCTTAGCCAGGCAGATAACTCCACTGCGCTTGTCGCTTAATCTCGCCTGCTTCTCCCTCCCAGACACTTCCAACTCTTATTTTTTTTCCTTGGTATCAAGCGATTTTGGGACGGACAAAAGCCACGGTTTTTAATCGCACAGGACATTTTTATGAGCCACAAATGCAGAATTATAGAGCGACTTATTAGTTTACATGGCTATGAAAATGTTGTACAACAATTGGTTTTGGATTGATTACACATGAAATTTTTAAAATTTTACAAGTTTTAAAAATTTATGATCAAGAAATGAATGAAGATAGATATTCTTATACGCTGTAAGCTACAATTGAAATTATTACTGTCACATACGTGTGAAAGAGTTGATCGGTTCGGATTGAATGTAATACCGAAAATATTGTAGAGTCATTTCTTTAATACAAAGCTATTTACGTATAAACCGGAATACAGAGACCGGGCATTACTATGCCATATAACGGGATATCGCGTACAGATATATCTCTCGCAGCTTAACACATCTCTCTCTCTCTCTCTCTTCCCCTCTCTCTCTCTCTCTCGAAGGTCGATAAACCGTGGAACGCTGAACTGATGTAAGCCACGTTCAAAACGAGCTTAATCCGCTTTCGAGTGCAGCGCGCCGCGTGATCGCGCAGTAATCATAGAATTTTTTAATCGGGAGGGCCTCGTGGAAGCGACACACTCAACTCTCGAGATTTAAAACGGATTTAAGTCCGCCATTATAGAAGCCTCCCCATTACTGCCGGCGTCACGGATGGGTTTGCATCGAAATGTTTTAGCAGCGCGGCCCCCGCGACAGCATTCGGGGACGGAATTCAAAACGGGTTTAAGTCACCGTCGTAAGTAGCTTAGACCGACGATTTCACGCCTCGTTTTGCGTTTCTCAGCCGCGCGTTTACGCGCTAATCAGTCGAATTCTGCAGCAAGGAAAAAAAATGTTACTTCGCGCGCGACACCGTAAAATCCAACCGTGGATTTAGCGATCGTATCTGGAGTAGATTAAACCGCGCGCTTCCTCTCTCTCTTTCTCTCTCCCTCTCTCGGACTGTTTCAATTTCGACGCTCGTAGAATTTTTGGATTAACCGTAAAATCGGAAACCTTTCAGCCCCTGCTTTTATTCACTTGGCGTTTATAAATAACGAGCGTGAAGCGCTCACTGTGATTATGGCTGTCCCCCACATTCGAGCATTCATTTCTCTCTCTTGTTCACCCCTCAGTCATCCATATATTCGCCTTGTGTAATCTCACGATGCGATTTTCAAGTAATTAATTTGCCACGTGTATTAATAAATTGGGCGATACAGATAATATTTTCAATGTAAATGACAAATTAATAAGGTTGATGTAGTAGTCTCTTGTAGATATGCGTATTCTCCGCGTATCCACTCGGGCGGGCCGCGCCATCAATCACCGTGGGAAAAACAGCGCCAACAGTTTGGAGAAACACGCGCGTTTCCCTTATAATGATATGCAAATGTATTTAACGACGATTCCACGCGGCGTATGCGACCCGGTTGTCGTGCAAACAAACCGAATCCGCCGAATCCGCCCTCTCGCGCCTCGCGTCAATGCGAAATTTCATAATCGTCGAAACGTTATCGGGGGCGATCGGCCCTCCCCGAAATTCACATTGAACACACGTGAGGGCTCTAATTTATTCATCGACGCCCTAAATATTTCAAGCAATGAAACTACAATGGGTTTTTTTTCCCGCGAATATCGGATCGGATCGCGCGCGCCCGTGGTCTCCGACAGTTGACGTCGCGGTGCGAGATATCGGTGGGGTGAGATACTTTCATTTAACCGCCATCACCCTCCGCCTGCGGACTAGCGATCGCGGTCGTTCGTTGTACCGGCCAAAAACGCGCGTCCATACTCCGGCTATTGAACTATTCTCATCCCCGATTAACTTTAACGCCGACCGTGTGCTCGTCCCCGTCGACAAACCGTTCCTGAATGCAAAAAATTTCATCAAATGGCATCGGCGCGCGCTATGAAAGCGCTAGTGAAAATAACGGGTTTCCGATTGGCGAACGCGCGGTTGCGCGTCGGGTTGGGGCGCGCAGTTAAGGACGTAAATGCTCATAAATTCGCGAAACTGTCGAGTTTCCGCTAAATTACGTGACCGAGCGCATTAATTGTGGAAAGAAGCGGGATAATACATTTCGGTCTAGGATCATTAAGACCGATAAGCTCAATGGAACTGTGCTGCAATGGAAGTGTATGGTGGTAAAGTTGAAAGAACCGGAGAAATTAATTTTAATTCATAGAAAATATTAATTATTAATATCTATAAGTAGTATAGCAAAAGAATTTTAAATTCGTTCGTTCTGAAAAATGTTGTTTTTTATTTGCATTTTTATATTTTTCCATAATTGATACTTAATTGTTGAGAATACTCGTTTATAATTCATGCTGCCTCACAAGTGCAATATACACACGCATATAGACAATTCGTTTTTTTTTTCTTTCCAACGCGCCGCTGCGTTTCTCTTTTTCTTGTGTGTGCTGCATCGCACAAGGTACACAAAACGATTGTATTAATCTTTTCTTCTTAATAAAACGTGTTCCGAGTGTAATTTCAGTATCCGTCTCCGCTATGCTTCTAAATCCTTCAATAATAATAATAATAATTAATAATAACAACAATGTATAGTTAATATAATACCAACAATGAAATTTATCACAATTAATTTACATTAAAAATAATAGACTTTGTGCCGAAAGAGATTTAAGCGCTGTGTATTGTAATATTTAATTAATTGATGTATTAATGATCATTGAAACAGTAAAAGCTTTTTGTTAAAAGCTCGAAAGTCAGTAGCCGCAATCCAGTATTTCACAATCAGTCTCATGCAAAATTAACCGGACAATAATCCAGGCTCCGTAACATGCGCTTTACGAGTCGCACGAGCGTCCGATGATTGTTGATTTGCATGTTACACTATTAATTAAGGAAGAACACACCCTTCCTTACTCTTTCCTTAACCCATCGACCTACCATGTATTTCAGTCTTGGATCGTACCCGAAATTTTGGCAATAAAACACTCTCGGTGCGGCCTCCTTTCCCTCCCGAAAGTGAGATTAGTCTACTTACAGTAGGCTTATTGAAGTTGATTAAAGGAGTGATGGGAAGGCCGGCGAAGAAGGGCGCACCCACTGGGGCGCGATTGAGGGACGAAAGAAAGGGCGCAAGTCCACCTTATAATCTTCGTAACAAGTATTCTTTCCTCCCACCGCCCTTACGATCGCCCGCTGTCGTATTCGTGAAGAACCCACTCCAATAAATCACGGCCTCGAGCCCCGTGTAAATAGGGCCGACTTAATAAATCCAATTATCTGCAGCCAGAAGGCTGCCTGGAAAAATAAATTTATCGTCAAAATTTTCGGTACCGATAATACCATCTGCACATTGTATCTCTTTTGTGGAAAACAAACAAAGAAACAAAAACACATTCTTTCTGTCGAAAACCACGATAACGAATTAGTATTAACCTGTTTCAGTATAGTTTCAGTATATTCGTTGAATCATACACATACATACATCAAAACATTTTTATTTATCAAAATACAAATAGTGATTTTTTTATTTCAATATAAACCACAGTTTTTATTAGTAGAAAGTATATTCCGTATTAAATTCCGAGTTGGTGATTTTAAATATACTGAGCAATATTTCTATGTATTAAAATTTTCAATTTATTAAAATTTATTAGTAATCAAGAAAGTGTCATAAAAAATATAAGTTTTATAGTAATTTAAATATTACAGGATTGTTGATTCTTTGCGAAGAATGTTTTTCCTGAAAGGAATTATGATGATGTGATTTATTTTTAATTAATAATGTAATTTTGGGATCCTTAAGATATTCTAAGAGATAATATGACTTCGATGTGAAATCAACCAGTTTGCATTTCTCCCGACATTTTCCAATCTTTCTATTCTCACATTTCTCACCCGATATTCAACCTTTAACTTGTTTCCTCTCTTTAAACATCTTCCCGCTCTCGGATCCTTGGAAACTTCTTGTTCTGCGAAACTTCTTGATTAAGAATTAGATTTGATAGCATTTTTATGAGATTTTCCTTAACGCCCGATTCGAGCGAGCTATTACGATAGGCTGGTTTTAAATTCATCCTTTGCCACTCCCTCGTCGATTCTTTCTTTCTTTCTTTCTTTCTTTCTGTCTCCCGATGGTTTTCGCTTCTCTTTTGGGATTAAAATTCCGAAAAAGTCGGAAATCTCAAGTTCGTCGCTTTCCGATCGGACGGAGAGAAACAAGGACAACGCGCGTGACATATTATTAGGGAAGAAGGCAATCTCGATCGTTGTAAATCTCGCGAAGTGTAATTAACTCCGGCAATAATGACCGGAGGAGGAATTGGTCCCGAATTCGCTATATCGCAAGGAAGACGAGATTAGATTTATCGTTTCTTTAATCTCTGGCGATTGTCCCGCTTCCCGTGTAATTAGCGCGCGCATTTGCCGAAAACTTTAGCCACGTTATTGACGGGGGAAACGTGAAATTACACTTTAGAGAAAAGATCGTGGCGCGAAAGCGCATTATGCACGTGATGTAACTCAAGTATATTCCGGCGAACTCTCACTGTCGTATTCTGCCACGTGTTTCGCCGGATTCTGGTGCATTCTGCCAAATTTCGACGTCTTTATGAGAATGTACTGCAGCGAACTCCTTTCTACTCCGGCACGATTTGTGTTAACTCTAGCGTACCATTATTTTACAATGTACTGACTTAGCAAGTTTATAATGTGCATTTAAAATACTTGTGTCATGCAAAACATCTAATATTTCCTTCTTCTTGTGCGTCGTGCGTGTAATTTTTTCTCCTTTTTTATTTAAATTGATTTAAATACTTATGTTGACAAATATTGTGCGAATATACTGTTAGAAGTTAGTGAATTTCGACGGTTGTTTTTAACATTCTATGTGCAACTGAGAGCATGGCACAATGCCGTATATAATGCATCCTTAAGGAAATTCTTCGCACGTTCCTTGCAGCCATTGCGAAATGCAATTCGATGGCTTTGAAAAGAGCGAATTCGAAAACAGTACCGAAAAGGAGAAAAGACCTAGACATATTTTATTATATAGAATGTAGTTTCTATATAAACAAATGATAAAATTACACTAATTATATTCTTTGTGATCACACATTAAAAAATGATATTGATTTAATTTTTTATTTAATTTTAAATACGCAATTTTTATAAATATTGTATAAGTATATTAGAAAAATCCCGATATATTTATTTTCAGTAGTGTGAAAATCACTATTTATAGTTAATAACTATCGCTAATATTATTTTGCAATTGTATATCATTTCATTACAAATGCTTATTATTTTTTTCAACTATTTATTACACACGTAATAAATTATTTTATTTCATATGCAATGGCTGTTAATTGGAAGAGTTAAAGGATTGAATTGCAATAAGGCACAATGCGCTTAAGCATTCAATTGAAATTCAAGCACAATATAGAACAACATGTTCTGAAGTCGACGACAAAGAATGAGAAAAGAGGAGAAAAAGAGGAGGAGAAAAAAGAAAAAGGAACAGAGAGAGAGAGAGAGAGAGAGAGAGAGAGAGAGAGAGAGAGAGAGAAAAGAAGTATAAAGACACTCAGAGGACTTTCAAAGCTAACCTACCGCCTTCAATTGCAAATTCTACCTTTCCTCTTCTTATTTTCTTCCCGCAAAGTTCAGCCAGCAGCATGATGATCCTTCGTTCTTTTCCACTCTCCAACTACGAAACTTGAGCTGCTACCTGCGCAGGACCAAGAACGCTGACTGGTTGACTAGATGCCGCGGTTCCTGGTTGCCTTTATGACATTATTTTCCTCGTGCCACCAACTTCTCGATTACTTTTATTAGAATATAACTCTGGAAATTAACGTGACCGAGATAGGAGCCGGTTTGTTTGCGATGTGACTTTGCATTTCAGCTGGAGAACACCTTTCCGACGCCTCGCTTTTCCGCTGCCAAAGCGCGCGCGTTAAATTTTATTTTAATCGGCGTGGCGATGCAGATGTTTCTGCCCAGAATTTGTGATAGATAGTTGACATTGGAACGAAAGACAATTTCTATTTAGGGTGCATAATTTTACAAATTTCAATGTAAGTTCAAATGAGCAATTAGCAAGATATTGACATCTGGCTCTTTTTTTTCTTTCTTTTATATAATTATAAATTTATTTACACACACAATTTTAATGTTATTTTTTATTATAATAATTTATAATAATAATAATTAGTTTTTCGAGTTTTTAATATAAGAATTTATTATTAATTTTTCTTTCTTTTAATTTCCAGTTGTTTCTTCTGATCTAATTACTAATAAATAGAATTTTTCATAACTTTTTATCAACTTTCTGTTTTTTTTTGCAATATTGATTTTTTTTACGGAAATGTAGATCAGCCCTTTTGGAAGTTTTTGTCTGTATTTTATATATCATGATCGCCGTTTATTCTAGGATATGTGTGTGTGTGTGTGTGTTAAAAATGTGATTAACTAACAAAATACAATTAGGAAAACTAAAGTCTTTTAAATTTTATCATTTGTGAGAATTTTATCATCTGTGGCGCATTGATTTGTAACGGGACGATTATCGGAAGACGCACGTCTTTGATTTCCTAAATGCGCCGTCACACACTTTTTTTTCCTGCTTCGCCGGAACATCCTTCTTCTGAGGTGGAAAAGGAATTTTCACGAACGCGAAGCGCTTCGGTTGCTTTTATTGGAATGCAATTATAGGTATTGACGTGGCGGTCGACATGGTTGGTTTGTTTGCGCGAAGACTTCGTATTTTAACCGCGAAAGCTCTTTTTAACCTCCCGTTACCGCCATTAACAAGAAGTACCACTTTCACCACCATCCATCAGCATAGCGTGACGTCGAATGTCCCAGACCTCCTTAAACGCAGGATAAATCCTGTCCCTTTTAGTACCACAGTACTCCCGTTTCCTCTCTTCTCTTCGTCTTTGCAAACGCGTTCTTCCGCGTCCTCACGCCTCATCGATCCTCCAACTTCGATATGCCTGTGACTTTCGTGACACAAATAAATCGTATCGCTTCATCGTTCCTGTCGATTTTTTGATTGGATATATAAAAGTTTTTGGGAAAAGTTGACGTAATCGGAAATTACACGACGTCTTATTGCAATCGCACGTCTAAATTAACGTTAACTCTGACGGCGTAGCTTTTACAGGAAACTTGACTTTCATTTTCTCGGCTTTATCAGCAGCCTGATCGTGAAAGTTCTCTACATTAACAAGATGCTGGCTGATTTATGAGTTTGGTCTATCCATGATGACCTCATTGTTTCTTGTCGGATTATAAATAAGATTTTTCCTAGCCAACAATATCACGAGTGGATTCCTGTTGCAATATGTATAATTTGTGAATACAATTGTATTATCTTTTATGGAACGGTATCTTTACAAGCAAAAGTTATTTTATTGTTGTTTCCGATATCTGAAAGTATACAGCTTTGTTTAAACTATGTTAATGTTGTCTATCGCTTAAAGTAATTCTAAAATATAACTATTATATTTGGAAAGATAATAATAATGAATGAGGAAATAAATATGTGATTTTTTTATTATTATTTAGTAAATCAGAGAAACAATATAAATAGATAAGTAAAATAACAGTGCAACTGTGAAGTTGTAAGATAAATCACGGACAATGTTAAGATGCAAAAGGGCGAATTTGCGAAAGCGTCGAACGATCGTTACACGTCGAGGGAAGATGGTGGCCGGAGAGTTAAAGCGCTTCTAACTGAAATTTTTCTCATTCGAAGGCAAGGGCACGTTTTCAGTCTTCCTCAGGAAAGTTCCCCGCGCTATCTTTATTGCCTCTGCATCTTTCTGACTTCTGCTACGAAGAATCGCATTACTGCGTTACTTGTCTTAGATTAGTTTCCCACTTCGTCCAGGTTTCCCTTTTCCTGAAAAAAATTCTTCTAAGATCCTTTAATCTCTTCGCGGAAGTACCAAGTTGATTTTTTTCTGTCCCGCCGGTTTCTCACGCTTATGTAGAAGCGTTTGAAAGACGACACTCGAGGAAAATAACTGTTGAGAAGGACGTTCTAAAGAGTCTCGGGACTGAAATTTTTCTCATTCAAAGACCAATGGCTCACCTAAGAAAGTCCTTTTTACCATGTTGATCATTTCCTTTCGTATTTTTCTTGTCGGAAGTTCAGAAACTCGTTTCTCAACGAACTACATGTTGGACGAAAGATCAGAGATATTAAAAAATAGTGTAATATTGGAGAAAAAAGAGTGAGAAAGAAAGAGAGAAAACAGAGATAGAGTGAAAAGTATAAATATACTGACAGCCTAATTTTTTAAATGTATGTACATACATATAAATTATATATCACGTACTTATAGAATTAATTAATTATTAACATAATTTAATTTAGACATTGCATATATTATATTGCATACATTTTATAACAAATTGTACATTAA
Source organism: Tetramorium parvispinum (assembly GCA_011638315.1). Lineage (NCBI taxonomy): Eukaryota > Metazoa > Arthropoda > Insecta > Hymenoptera > Formicidae > Tetramorium > Tetramorium parvispinum. Next base: position 20,435 of record VBVR01001347.1, on the reverse strand, counting down.
AAATTTAAAAATTGTTAAACCAACATAACTTATTTTAGAGTCGACCGAGGCGAATCGGATCAAAGTAAGAATTGAGATCATATTTGTTACATTCATCAATATATCTAACCATAATTATTGTTTGTATTTTACATGGTTAGATATATTGATGAATGTAACAAATACGATCTCAATCCTTACTTGATCCGATTCGCCTCGGTCTACCCTATATTTAAGTATATTTAATATTGATAACCATTAAAATTACATAATTAAAAGTTAACAATTTCCTTTTAGCAACGAAAATCACGTTTCTACTACATCCTACCTTCATTTTTCAACAACATGATTGTATATGTCGTGTAACAATACTTCACTTCTGTTCCCTTCAAAACAGCATTTCTTCAGTCTCATCTCGAGATGTTCAGCGAACTCGTTGCACGAGAATGAAGGTTTCCGCAGACAAGGAATCGACAACGTAGGAAACGTCTGTAGCAGAAATTTTTCTCATTCGAAGACAACGGTGCATTTCCCGTCTTCGGTTCAGCGAAACTTTTCCGCGCTATCTTTATCGTTCCTTACTCTCCCGGCTTGACCTTCGCTCGGACGACTTACTATACCGTCTTACTTATCTTGAATTAATATGTCTCCTACCCTACCAGCGATTTTTCTTTCCAACCGCTCCGTTCTGGATAATTTCGCGTAATGGAAGCGCAATGGAATTGAGTGGAAAGGCGTTGCAAAAATAATGGTACATTACTCGAATACACTTACTCGTAAAGTCGGGCGCTCGTTCCTTCTTGAACTTCTCGACAGCCTGCAGTAACGCCAGTCGTGGATGATCACACGTAAATCCGCGGCTGCCGGCTCTAAAGATAATTATCTTCCGTCGAAAGGTAAACTCAACGGAGGAGTTCTCGAAAGCTATGTATTATGCCTTTCGCTATAATACGTTGACGAGCTTGTACCTCCTCAAACAATGAAGTAGACGCCTTCATGGATCTGCGGTGGGACTTGTGTACTTATAATTAGCATTAAATTTATCACTCGATTTTGCGCCATCTCTTCTTTTTCCATCTTCCGACGTTGCGGATTATCCTGTAAACACCACGAAGATATTCCGCCCTCCAACGCCTATCTTTTTTATCCGCCTACCATTTTTTTAATACACGTCATCTTTAATCGCACTTTTAATCTGCAAGAGCTCCGGCTGTAATTTCTTGAAGTACAACGAAGTGGTATGTAACGTATCGCGCGCTCTGATTACTATGTCCTTTCTGTAAGTACTGCATCCTTTCTCCGCGTATAATAGTTTCGTTTTCCAATAGTACAACAAAATGCAATATTGCTTGTCGAGACTTTCACGTTTTTTCATTAAAACTAATTGATACTGTGGAAGAAATCACAAATTGGAAAGATATATCTCAATTAATCTCCGCTTGTTTCTTAAAGCTTCGATAGTTTTGCGAGAAAATATATGTCTTCTGAAATATATTTTATATTTCAGTATTATATAAAATAACATGATAAAATAGAATGTTACATACATTTTATATATTTTTATACAGTGATTTTTTTGCAATTTTGTATAATAAGTGTCTATATAGCAAAATTCAATATTATGTTTGAATGATAAATAACTGAGGGTTGCTTTGTGGGTTTTTGTTTGTTCAGAAGGAAATCGATAGTAAGTCCTTACACCATGATTTTTTCTCTTGTATCTGCTATACTTTTGTTTCTAGCAAAATACAATATGAAATCGCAAATATATATTAAACTAACAAGACTATCAGGATTTCTTCCGGGTATTATTTTATCATTGTTCCATTTTATTAAAAGTTAGATTAAATAAAGATCAGAATTTATAAATTTTAAATAAATCGGATTTATTACGTTCAAACTTTGTCGGATTATGGGCTAACTCAGTTCGAAACATCGAACTAGGAGGACGTGTGCAGCAATTTATCGTCTCCACGGGCGATATTTAAGCATAATTGCGATGATCGAAGAACTTCGATAGGATCGTATCCTATCAGCCGCAGGCCTCACGATCGTGCTTTCGAGCTTTCAGCTACTCGCGGTCGCGGCAAGTGAACGCAGCCGTGACGAGCGACATTCTATCGTTTACAAGAGTTTATTTAACGAGGAAGTCACCAGAACAAGAAGCTCGTAGCGGAACATCAATCTGATAATCGATTTATGACTTTGGACGTGAATAAATTATTGGGAGATTCAGGATGATCCGGGAATTTAAAAATTGTACGATTTAATCGACGAAACGCAGTCATATGACGATAATATCGGTTTTCACCCAAAAAAAGTATTTTACGTTCAAAGTGATTTTTCCTATAATCTCACATTCTAAGTTTACTGTTTTACAGCAAACATATTCCTCTTTCAATAAAGTGAAAAATACTTTTTCTCTTTTAAATACGCTTGTTTATATTATTTTTCTCTTGATTTCAGAGGAATCTTTTTGAGATCAATATAAGAGTAAAATCCTCTAAAAGCTGATTTATAGAGGCCGTAAACTGTTAACTTGGACCGAAACTGTAAAGTTTCGATCAATCACGTCATTCGCTTCCGTTCTGCGTACCTACGCATTGGTCGTAATTTTACGGTTTCAGTATAAATTAATAGTTTATGGCCTCTATAAATCAACCTTAAGATTCTTTAAGATTCTCTAAGAAAAGGATTCTATGTATGTCAAAATTATATTTTTTTTGGGGTGTACTATTCACTATATGAAGTGTGATATTTCATTAAGGCGGAATAAAAAAAAGAGAAATGAAGATGCTGACAGGCACATCGTTGAATAAAATGTACCCTTAAGACATATGCCAAACTGAGCATAATATATTTTCTTTCAAGACGGTATTTTGCTCCCTCGATATGTCATAGTGTTACACAAAGGAAGCGAAACGTCGATGTGCAAATTCAATTCAGATCGTATCCGATAAATTTCACATTGATTTACCTAAACTCCGCGTCTCGATCAACCGATTCGGAGGGGCTTGCTCGGTAAAGAGGATATTGCAGGTGCAACGATGATGGTCCGATATCCCTCTTCTTTCTACCCATAAGCTCCCTTCCCTGCGTATACGATTCGAATACATGAATCGAATCGCAAGCAGGGGGGGGGGCTTGTTCGTATGGAGAAAATTGTACGAGCTCTCGGGTCCGTATTCGTTCGCGTAGTGTATCGTATTGTTCCATCGGAATATACGTTTGGGACGCGCATTTTGCCCCATCCTCGCAAGCCGACAACCTTCCGGTTCGATCCTCGACGTCCACTGCGCCATTTCCGGCGAGATTGTCGAAAGGACCACGATAAAGTTATATCGTATTTCCGAGAGAGTCTCTCTTTCTCTCTCTCTCTCCCTCTCTCTCTCTCTCCGTTCTACCAATACTTGAACTTTCGGTAATTGACGGACCGTGGAGAACGTATCGGCCACTTACTCGTTCACAAAATTACTCGGACTCTATGTTGTAACGCTACGAAAACTGTCACTAAAATTGTTCGCCATGAAATTTGCGCCTTAGAGTCTGGGAAAATCTTTTTCATCGAGAAATGGTTCAAGAAATCGATGTTCGACGAGGTTTCTTTAATAAGAATGCTCGTTTCCGTAATGTTTCAAGGAAAAAAATGAAAGCACTAATAATTCTTTAAGAATAATAAACGCGTTACTCACCAATCTTGAATATTTTGTATGGCCAAAATATTTGGCAAAATAAATCAATATTTGATCGGTAACAAAAATAACAGAGACAAATTTGCAAAATAAATTTTTGTTTTAGTTTATAAAGAATTGTTAACATAAAAGTTTTGCTTTGTATCTCATTTTCATAATCATCTATTTTGTGTCTTTCACTTCAAAACATACAAAAAGTCATAAATATGTATTTAACAATAAATATTTAACGAAGATAATAGTTTTAGTGTGAATCAATATTACATTAAAGGCGAATCATGATGAAACCGCAGCTAAGTTATCCGTGCCCTTTGCCAGATTTAGACTAATACGCGGTTTATCATTGAGAGGATAGACGAACATCATACAGTCGGATTATCTGGATTTCAGTGGTACCAGAATCGATCCTCTCGCTATCTCAGAAAACATGCTGTTGATCCACTTTCGAAAATCACACAGATGATAGCAATGATCTCGCGATTTGCCGATCTCTTCTTATAAGAAAGCTTTATAAAAATCCGATTGCAAAGAGACATTTTCAGTCTGCAAGTTGTTTAATTTGTTAAATATTTTGTTAACAATAATGATATAATTTTTATATATGTATAACAACATAATAGTAGACGAATTCATCAATTTGTCAATAATTTTAAATTTCCAAATTTAAAATGTCTATATTTATTATGAAATTTTACGATACGATTAATTAAGATTTTTTTTGCAAAGGAGAAAGTTATTATATAATATTTGATTGAGTAAATGAGTAATTAAGAAGGCCACAGTAAGAGGAAAAGAGAAAGTGCTGTGAATTAAAATTTCCTATTCATTCGTTTGGAAAGAAAGAGATTTCGCATTACCTCGTGTTTCAATCTGTATATTTTTTAGTAGATCGTATAGTGTACATATAAAACTTCAAGAATAATTCCAATCCACATTTTTCATTTCTCTTGTATAGCCTACATAACACCAGCTGTCTGCATTTGGCGATGTACTCAATCCGCCAGAAATTGGTTCTCGATCATGACAGATCGTTTTGGAAGCTATTCTCTATTTTCAAACGACATCCTCGTTCGAATGGGATTCCGTATATCTTATCCCGTTTCTGATTTGGCAAAAATGTGTCGTAATTTCTGCGAAGGTAAATGAATAGATACTGCTGAATGTTGTACGCTAAATTTGAAATTTGTGAGGTAATATCTTACGGAAATTATCTTATCTTTAATTATAATTAATAATACGCAAATTAAAATATCTTTATTAATTGTATCGTAAAATGTCGTAATAAATATAAATTAATTTTAATACTTTTTCGCGGAGTACTATATGTTGATTTGTTACGAGTAATAAGTGATCAAAGTGACCTGTCAAAATGACCATTTCTTCTTTAAACCTCGATAACTCGGTCAAAAAAAATTGCACAGCGACCAGCAACCACTCAAATTAACGGGGAGAGATCCTGCTATAAGACGCAGATAATAAAAATTCTCTATGATTTTTTGCACGCCAGATTGTAACGCAGCAAAATCATTAATTAATCATTAGTTTCTTTATTTTGACAGACCAAGCTTTATCATTCTGCCGTTTTGTAAAGGAGGGAGATAATTAGAATCCGCAAAAAGAATTTGATAGAAGAAAGTTCAAACTTTAAAATACTTTCTGGATTTTGTGCCTACGATATTTTGTTGTCGAGCTTAAACATTTGAAAATAACCCATTTTTTTAGCATGTGAAGTGTTCTCTCTTTTTTTTTAGTAGTATACAACGGAAACGCGATTATCCGAAAGTCTTGTTATTTTAGTTAAACTCGTCTCGTGCTTGCATATTTCACTCCGAACCGTCTGCATGCATTCAGCTCGAATCTCGCGTATCTCACGCAACTCGTATCGCTCGCTCGTGTTTTGTATGTATATCTCGTAAGTTCGCGCCTGTGTCTCGTCGTGAACTCTACTCGACAGTTCCAAAAACGGGTAATTATAGGTAACATTTTCCCCTCCACGACACCACCAAGATTAAGCGACAGATCACGCAAAAACACGTTCCCACAATATTAAAATTCAATATAATCATTCTTTGTCTCCTATTTAATAATAAAATTTGATATTTTTTAATTTGAAATTTAGCGACAAATCTTTTTTTTGTTACATTAAAATTCTTTTCAAAGAAAACGAAAGAAAATCTACAAGTAATATTGCGTTGCAGATACCACAAATAAAAGCCATAATGAATTGTTGTGGCTTTGGTAATAACAAATCTCTTATACGAATGCAATGTGTCAGAAATCACAATAGCGTCTAATTCATGAGTTCGGTGAGCATATTGCATTCCATCCGCGCACATCGGCGACCAATTGTGTCGGATGTCTCTTTCGAAGGCATGGCTGTCTGATGGCTCGATTAAAACTTCGTCCGACCTACTTCCGTCTGTACGTAGAAATCTCAAAGTTCATCCGGAACGTGCTTTCGCGGTTTGAGAGAGAGGTCATCGAAAGAATACGTCAATCAACATACAATCGCGAATTAGTTCAGCTAATTAATTTCTGCTACCATCGTAACGATGCGAGCTGCATTCATATCGCAGCGTAATCGAGACATGAATTATTTATGGTACATATTTTACATACAGACTATAAGATTTCTTCAATGACTTATTAATCGTATCAAATATGAGAAAAATCGAGAATAAGTGTTTAGTTTAATTTTACTGAGTGACAATGAGTGTCACGTAATATTAAAGTACAAAAATATTTAAGATATAAATAATATTTTCCAATAGTTACTTTATAATTATTAATAGTCAATCGTTTTGTAGTAGTTACGAAATTTAAATTTTAAGGATAATTTTAGCAATACTAACAAACAGAAGTCACATTGATTATAAATAAAAATTTATGCTAGGAGTTAAGATAAAAAAATAAGCATGCAAAAAACACGAACGCGCCGGATTTTACTTGTATATTTTAAATATCATGTCAAACTTATAATTAGACATTTAAGAAAAAAGAAATATGTGTTATACACAAAGTTACATGACTGTATAACGCTCACAAATTATACTAACACTACATTGGACCGCAACAAACGCAGCACTTTCCGCTTGACGGAAACCACGTCGAGGGGCAAAAAACGCATCGATATACGTCCAATCGACTCTCTTCTTCTCTTTTATCACAATGACAATGCAGATAGTGTGGAATTCATGGTTCGGAATTACAGCGCAGATCGACGTACCAAGCCCACCACATTCGAATACGATTGTGCATATATAACATATGTATATGCACACGAGAGAGAGAAAGAGAGGGTGAGGGGAGGGGGCGGAAGAGGTGATGGGCTCGATCCAATTATCGATTCGCAATTTTCGATCGTTTCAAGCGCAAATGTCCCGCATAGTATAGATGAACATCAAAATAGATATTGTGTAGTTCAACTGGATCAGATTCCCCGTTTACAAAGCTCCTATTCAAAACTCTGCCAGAACATCAATTCCATTCAAATTTATATTGCGATAAACAATTGAGAATAATCGAGTGCGCATCCTGATAACATTTATTTCATAATTTTATCCTTCGCGTTGAGCATTGTGAGTACACAAGCAACTAAATTCATATCACTTATCATACGCTTAAAATTATATTTTACTTCCTGTGTTAACGTAACTAGTTAAAACTGTTTTCGAAATACTTCAAAAGCCTGTAAAAAGATTAAAAAATTAAAATCATCCATATTTCGTTAAGGGATACAACATCATTAAGAATGGTACACAATAGCGTGCAAAAATTTTGAACCAAACAATTTTTATTTCATTTTATTTTACAATAAGCGTAATACATAAACTCATATATAAATAAAATATATTTATTTGTACTTCAATTATATAAACTTTATGAACTTTTAATAATTTTAAATATTCTATTTTTTCGCAATCATAAACAGTGTAAAAGTATTACGTTACAGATTTTTATATGCATAATGCAAACAAATATTTTAAAAACATAACACAAAATGTAAATTTTTCATTAAATTTAATATTTTGTTACCATCTCTTTAGAAGCAATTACTGCAGCACAACGACGAGGCACAAATGCAATTAAATTACAAATGCGATCTTGCAATAAATTATTGCCATTGCTTTTATAAAGCTTACCATAATTCTGCCTTATTTAAGTGTTTTGTATTTCCTGTGTATAAATTTGAATTCTTATCACAAATGCTAAATACGTTTCAAATCCAGTAATTACGGTAGCAAGTAAACAATTTGAACTTTTTTAGCGATAAAACATTTTTTTGTTAGCTTTAATGAGTGTTTGTGGGTCCATATACAACATATGCTGTCATTATATCCCGATTCATTATAGTTTCCATAGTACTCTTGATCTTCACTAATGGACCAACTCTATTATAAAAAATAATCATAAAAAACAATCACATTATTTTCACCATGTTTTACGATAAAAATTTGACTTGAATTATATTTTATGTCTGTCAACGTGTGTCGTACGTACTTTCTGTCACTTTTGAATAATCGAAACTTCGAGACTCGTCAGAGGAAAGCACTTTTTATCAATCGACTTCAATTCAATGTTCATATTTTCTTACAATTTAATCGAGTCTTTAAATTTTTTGCATTAATTAATAATTTTTTGGGCAGCATCCTATAAGTTTTATATCCTTTAAACATCGAGATATTGTATTTCGATTAACTTCAGCAAAATTTTTTCTTCTAGTTTTCGAGGAATATGGCAGTCTTTTAACATCTGCTATCGATTTTCTTTAATCATTTTATCTATATGCTTTGCAGGTTTTATGAGGTCTACCGTTTCGTGGTTAGACAGTTCATCGACTTATATTTAGCAATAATCCTATTCACTGTACTTTTGTTAATTAATACAGAATTAGCAATTTCGCGAGAGACTTTTTCTTATTGAGAAAGGTTAATTATGGCTTCGGGTAATTAAAGGTTTTTATGTTTCGGCATCGCGGCAGGCAATAGATTGAATTTTAGTTGAAGCAAATACAGAAGAGGAGAAATATGAACAAACCGCTCTTATAAAGTCATAACAAGAATATATCTTTGGACCCAGGTAAATATTATTACGATTTGATTAAATCACAGAAAATATGTACATAATTAAAAAAATCGTCTTAACTGTATTATATTGTAATAGTTATGTAAACCATTTTACATGATTCATTTTTAGAGCAGTTTAATATATCATATATACAATATATCTTCAAAGGACAGTTTCAACTCAAAACTTTTGCATGTCATCGTGAAAGCGTTTTATGTACTAATGGTTCATTATACGCGAGGTTTAGCGCCATCGCTGGCGCGCTATGTCTTAGAAACCGGTATAACGTCTCCAAAATCAACTATACGACTAGTTGCACTCCTAATCTCGTGAAGAGAGATATAGTTTCCCCGAGTATGGCTTAGTATTCGTTGAATGTGCCTCGAGCATCTCGTGTTATGTCGTATACCTGAATATTCGCGGGAAGGACGCGAGACTGAGCCGCTTGCCTTGAATTTCTGGCTAATAAACGCAACTGTGGTAAACTTTGCTGATATTCGCGTTCCTGCGGACGCCGTTAATTCGATCGAATTCACGAACATAATTGCGATCCGAAAGACATTTGAACGCGCCGTAAATACATGTTTAATCTCAGAGTTTATAAATGTGTCTAACATTTAATGGACTATCGGTGAATCCGACTCTTAGAACATTTAATATATCAATTTCTATCAATTGACGATAATATTTCTATTTCTTAATATTGTTAATATTCATTCTTAAATTATTTGCATTATAATAAATTACGAAAAAATTAAAATATAGAAAAAAACTTCGTTTTTTAAATATATTTATTAAAAGCTAAGTTTAAATATTCAGGATTCTTTTAAAGTATCAAATATATTTGCTGAACAATAGCTATTGGAAGGATTTCTTTATTTTCACTGTGTATGCACAAATGAATTTATTGCCCATGGAATTTGCTTTGTCTTATTAATCCAACTTTGAGACATTTAGCTAGATCGTAAACAGCGAAACGGACGTAGATACTCGCACAATCGGACACAAATACCAGTGGTACAATCTTCAACATCGAGAAATTATTGAACATAGCGAAGTGATCTGACATTTCTTGCTCCCGGGCTAAATATCCCGTGCTTTATTAGCAGAGCTCTTTATCGACGATAAACTGGATTAAGACACCTGAGTGAATATGTCGCCAACAGAAGAAAAGCACACTCATGAGGAGGTGGAAGTTAGATGTGATCTCTAATCCGATGCTCCAAGAACTTTATAAACTATTGAATTTATGTGTAGCAGATAATATAACATTTCGGATATTTTAACAGACGCAATGGAAAAATAACGTGTGGAAAATTACTATTAACTATTAAGGTAACAAAATCCAATTAGGATTTTGTTTTCTCTATTTAATACATTCTATTGTAATGTAATATAATAATATTCTCATATTGGTACTATATATTCACTTATCTATATATTTATACTTTCAAATAATTACGGTTTTTTTAACTCATTTTTAAAATCATTTTAAACAACATTAAGAAATTTTTTTTGAAAGATCCACTAAAAGATAATATTTTTATACCAAATGAAAAAAATTAATGTAAAAACTTTCTCTTTTTAAGTATTATCAGAAAATTAGGATAGCAAATGATTCTTAGTTCTCGACTTTTGAAAGCAAAACGCAACATTATCGCACACATGTTCAAAGGCCAAAAGCGCATGCATATATGTACGAGCATCGCTACAATTCTTGGAAGATTCCTGCTCGGATCGAGAATTTCTTGTGATCTTCGAACGTCCAACCGTGCGTAATATAGTGTAAAAATCGGCCATATAAATCGCACAGGCTTTCTCTCGCTTTTTCCATTTCGCCGTTTCTCCCGCGACCAATCTTTGTTTCAAATATCTTCTGCCAGTATTTAAATTGGTACTTATCGCGCATTTAATTGCCTCTATAAAACTTCTTTCCCTCTTTCGTATGTCGTCTGGAGATAAGACAGATAAAACGAAATCACAAGAAGAAAAGAAGCCACTTCTCCGGCTGTATGTTTCTTTACGGATGTTTCAATTATGTTGATTCGGAATTCTTGATCATCCTTGACAAACCACCGAATTTCTCGTGCATTTTTTCATCTCATTCTTGTTTCTCTGGCTTTCGCGAACTAACCGAGGAAAAAACTGAACAGTAACGCCAGAGCTCTCAGTTCCATCCATTTTATTTTACGGTCTTCCTGGGAAAACTTATCAACGTGGATGATGGGAGTGAAGTGAAAAATTGCAGGTCAAAAAGAGAAATTGGCGGGTATTCCTCCTAACCGCATACTGTCTTCCGACTAACTTCTTTTAACGTAAACCGTCCGCACAAATAAGTAACCGTTGCTGATTTAATCTCTCTCTTTTCGTATTGAAAATAGAGAAAAACTAAATACAATTCGTGGAAATTTCAATTAAGCGTTTGTAGAAATCCGTATAACAAATGAAAAGACATTATTATAAAGTATTCTATGCATTACATGCTTGCAATTATCTAGATATTGTACATAAAAATCATGAATTATAATGCAATATTGTAGAAATTAATTTGAACTGATGACTTTTGGAAATTATTACTTGTGAATATTATATCTATACAGGATTTTATATAAAATTTTTGATGACGTGTAACAATCGCATGTAATTTTTATTTTTCATTATTTTCAATGTTTTTTTCTATTTAATTAAACTTTTCTACGTTGTATAGAAATTTTGTTTCTATAGGTATATATTTTTTTAACATTTCAATTTTTCATATATGTGTACAATAATTATATATTGTCCTGATCAGATACTTAACTTTCTATGTTACATGTGATAAATATAAAACTGTTGTCAACTTTTGAAATTTTTATTATAGGATAGCGATTTAAAACAAAATTAAATAAACAGTTCAAATATTTAACATATTAAAACTTAAACTTTACAATACCATTCTTATACTTGGAAATAATACTTGAAATAATTGTAAATACAAATATATAAATATAAATGAAAATAAAAGTCAAAGCAATATGAATTACAGAAAATAAAAATTGATTTTATTGCTAGTTTTATACAAGTATAATATAGTTTATGTTGGAAAAATATTTATACTGTTGAGAACAGGAGATATAATAATATTAACATTAACTTAAAATTAAATTTTTCAATAATTTGAAAAATGTTCGCTTCGTAAAATTGTCGAGAAATTATATCGAAACAATTTATAAACTCTCAAGTTACTTGCAAGTGCGCAATAACTCTTGCAATATAAAATCCACCCTATACACGTATACAACCAGCAAATCCGATGCCTTCTCTTCAGTCCCCTCAAGGTCACACGAAATTCACGATTCCGGGCAGTAAAAGGATCTTCCTGGGATCCCAGCGCGATTCTCCTACATATATGTATGTCGTTATGGTAATTCCGATTCTCGACGACGTCCGCATGCGCGTCGAATTGTAGGACGACGCTCGACGTCGACTGCTTGGAATCTCCAGGCGACCCTTTCTTGCTTGCCAAGTAACGGCGTATAACAATGAATCGCGTATAACTACTACGACGCCATCGCCGCCACTGCAGGATAATGTACAGAAGCGGCTGGGAACTATGGAGTATGGCGATTCTCTATTGTTGGGCAAAATATGAAGCGCTTCTGCAAACGAGGAGAAAACGATCTTCGTAAGTGGATTAAAACTCTCGCGCCAGTAAATTAAATACGTAACACTTCCTATCGAAAATACTGCGAGATCGTAACTTATAAAAATTACGTACAATAATGTTCTCCCGTATATGTTTGCCAAAAGAAGTGCATGAAATGTCTTCCATCAATCTCTCGATCTAGAACTAGATAGTAGATCTTTGAAGCTGCTAGACTGCGTCTGGCGGAAGAGAAAAAAAAGATGGTTGAACTGACGTTATGAGCTTTCACTAAAGTAAAGGGAGGACTAAAGTAGAATGCCTCAGGTACATCGGCGGATCGATAGCGTATCGCGACGACCGCACGAAAGGAACGAAGTTATAAACGAAGCCGGTGTGGCTCGAATAAAAATCAGCAGGGGCTGGTAAAACTTCCAAGGGTGGCGACTTGACGGTCCTCTCGCCGTCGCGGCGGAGGAAGCAGGAAACCGGGGATGAAAACTCGATCAACGACGTCGGGGTTGTTGCACGTCGAGATAGAAAGAGGAGAGGCGAGGCATGGCAGAAAGGTGCGGACGATGAGCTTGATACCGGGCGGGGATACGACTGTCCACTACCGAGATTTCTTTCCTCGCGATATACTACGAAGAACGTAAGAGGAAAGGACCGTGGGTTGATTTCAAATGATCCCGGATTTCTCGGGGGTGAATAAAAAAAGAACCTGAGAAAAGTGAAATGAATTTCTCCGGCAAAACCTATATACCTTCTATGTTTCTTCTCGCTGGTTATTCCTTTCTCCTACGTCCGCACCTTTTTCGTTTAGATTGCTTTACAATCTTCTGTTTTCTTGCTGGTATATGTTTTGAAAATTTTGAGAGATTATTAGTATTATTAGTAGGATTAATCAGAATTTATGGATTTCATGGATATATAGAAATGCGATTGTTGGAATTATTATAAAAATTTATAGGAATTATACGTTGGTGTATTAAAATATTAACTCTATTTTTAGTATAAATTATAAGTAGTTTTGGTAAAATTTCTCTATCCTGTTTTAGTCACGAGCCAAGTAATCTACATTTCAAATCAGTTGTTTGTTAACTGCCAATAAATATCAAACACCTCTAACAAACTTTTTCGTTCATTAAATTTACCAATAGATGCATTCGCAGGTTTGCTTGCCACGGAGGCGCGAGCTGTTGCCTTAGCGAGAAAAGCGCGAGTTAGATTTCAAAGGCAACTCGTTTGGAACTTCGACGCCGAGCAAACGAGCCTTGGGAGAAATACTTTTACATCGGATATGCCGCGCATAGCACGTTGTACGCCAGTAACTCTTCCGCCGTGGCCAAGCGATGTGAAAGGTCGCCGCCCTCACGGACGGATGCTTCAAAAGCACGCGCTTTCGACAACTCCAAGAAAGGCGAAAGCTGCGGAAAAATGCTTCTTGCAGGAATACCCCATCCGTGTATCGTCCGCGGACAAAGGCGATAAACCCGCGGTATCTGCCAGTACACTCCGTATTAAATAAAGAGTTGGACATACCGAGTTTCGTAGACATGACTCTCATATGAAGTCTGGTCGAGAAGTGACTTGTATTTTAACACGCAAACGTTCGTCAACGGCATAAAACTGCATTTTGTATTTATAAAATACATTAATTATCAATTATTTAATCGATATTTCTAGAATATCTCTATCGTATAATCAGAGCATATTTATGCAGAATTGAATAGAGAAAGAGATTGAAATTTCCGCGGAAAGAAATAGAATTTCTTATAAATGTTATGCATGCCTTTTATAGTAGTTTCCTAGATATAGATATAGTTGGGAATTTGCAGATTTGCTTAAGCAGGATAAAAGCTGACTCTAAAGTTATAAAATCTATCCTGAGACCATCGTTTGTACGCGTATTATAATTAAAGCGGATTAGCTAACGGTATTGTTACGTTCGAGACGAAGGCTCTGTCAGTTTCACAAGTTCAGAATATTCTTCATTCGTAATGTCTTTATTTCCGACATTCTGCACATGTTTCCGAAGTCGGTAAAATGCATTAATTAGTCCATTGAGGTCACTATGAAAGAACGTACAAAGCTTATTTAAAAAGAATAGTTAATTCTTGAACAAAATTACAAGTAGAAATCAACGAATTTAATTTTTTCTGCCGCAATTCTCTCTTCTTTTAGTTTCTATTTTTTTACGCTTTGTATAATTTCACATTATCTCAGTAATGTCCTAATTATACATATAAATTATAATGTGTGTAAAAAAAGGTGCATAATTAGAAAATTTATATTAACGTTTTTTACGTTATTTTAGCATTACGTTATTTTATATAATGATATACAACAGAATTAACAAAAACGCGAGAATTTGTATACAATTTTATACAATTTATAAATTATTTTAAAAAAAAGTGTAAAATTTTCCAAAGTCTTTTCAAACAAATCAATATCGAAAATTAATTATTCGAAATTTCCACACCGGACAGCTGTGAATGATTACATAATTAAGAAACCGCCTAGATCAGATATTTCATGAACTATGTAAACGGTTATCAGCTTGAGTAATCCGCTTTCTTGATCATCTCCGGAGTCGATAGCGTTAAGTGTTAAAATGGTTAAGCTACTACCAAATTACGTATACCAAATGGCTCCTGTTTAAGCCGAGTTTGAAGCTTCGCTTAAATTTTAAACGTCGAGCAAAGTTGCCCTAAGTCAGGTTTACTGGACTTAGCCAGGGAATTTGGACCCTAATAATTAATGCCGCTCTGAGAATCTAGATTGACTCGCCTAAACATATCACAACGATTAGCACAATCCGCGCAAACATTCATAAGAAGTTAAGAAAATATATCCATTAGAATTGAAATGAAAATGACAGTATAAGAAATTTTTTGCCTTCATATATGTATATGTATAAAAATAAATGTATATAAGTTATATTAATTTAAGAAAATTAATTTAAATAAAAGATTTATAGAATTTATATGAATTAACAAACTTTGTTGAATATAAATGTTATATAAATAAATGACAGGCATGCCTAAAATTTAAAACACATTATATGATTAACATAATTAAATAAAAAATTTTGATGTAAATTAAAATGGATTTTTAATAATTAGCTGAGATGATATGAATATTACTTATTCTTTTTTTCGGTACCATAAATGTATTCAATATATGTAATGGAAAATGTGCAATAATTGATTAATTAATAGGAATTTTTCAATCATTTTTTATTTAAAAAATCCAAGAAAACTAATGCTTTATATTTTTAAAAATGTTAATGTTCCATAATTTTGTCCGAGGTGTGATTATATTACATTTTTTTAATCTTCTTATCTTGAATAAGAATTTTAATTAAATTATATCGGTAAAAAAGTTTATTATATTATTATAATATAATGTGCGCGCATTATACTATAATACATTTATTTTAGATTGCAATTGTCTGTTGTTTATCATTTTTTATGAATTTTTGAGAAAGACTTAGTTTAATCAATTGTTTAATATTATAATCCAATAAATAGGTTCATAAAATCACAATGATTACAAAAGATTATGACTATGCTCTATTAGAAATGCACATAATATGACCAATGAAAATTCACAATTGAAATTTTCCCGTGACACTTAGTTTTGATTGCGCTAAAAGCATCAACGGCGCCAAAGCGTGAATGCTTCTTCCTCTTTTCATTCTTTTTTTTCGGGACCACTGTTTTTCCAAACGTAATTGTTATCGCGTCGCGCCAGGAGTTGCTACGTTGCACACGATTTTTTTAACACGATGTCACGCATCAACGATATGAAACGCCTGCTCGTTCTTCAATTATTTGGAGCACGCGGAATTTTTCGGTCTCGCATAGTTTTGTCGTTCAATCGGATATCTGACATTAAAAGCATTTATGGGTCGTTGGAACCACCGAGCGGTCGATATCCGTTTTTTAAACCAGAGAAAAGTTTTTTCCCTCTTTTTTTTTAATCTATAGCCTCTTTCGAGTTTCCAACAAACGTGTAAGCTCAACGGAATATTTTTAACAGAGATTTGTTCCAATTCAAATAATATCATAATGAAAGTCGACATTAAAATAGTATATGTTTTAATGCTGTTCTTTAATTACTATCACTTTAATCGATAAACAGATACAGAAATGTAACATATGGTTAAATAAAGGAATGTTGATAAAATATGTTTAGAATAAAAAAAATTGCGTATTTAATACAGAAAAATTAAGTTTTCGAATAAGTAGACTAAGTTAGTTTAATTCAATTTAACGGAAATGTATATATACCGACTGTGTAAATTTGTTAATGCTCATCCAAGTACTTTAATAAAAGCATTTCACATGCTACATTCGTAGCCAGGAAAAAAAAACTTCGGCATTAAATCGATACTGGAGGAAAACAATTTTAATTAAAGTAGATTTTTTACAACTTGTTAGGAATGTTGGCTTTGTAAAAGTAAAACGCCAAAAGCACTTTTAAATTACATAATATAACATAACTAATGAGAGAAAAGACATAAAATAATAAATAAAATAAAGTATAATTAATTATTGTTTAATTTTCAAGTAAATATTTTAAATTAAAGAAATTAAAATTATAATTAACTCGACACATTAATTTGCCGAGAATATTAATTTTCCGATATCTGCTTTATGCAATACCATAATATACCTATTTATAAAAATTTTTGTGAAGATATATAATTTCTTGCAAAAATTGGAAAATTGTATAATTAAAAAGAATATCATATTGATGTATTGTAACATTTTTTATCTACGTATTTAGCTTCGGAATGATAATTATAAATTTTCTTCTCTCCTTTTCTTCTAGAAAATTTTAATTTCTTTGAGTTGACTTGTCTAAATATTATTCACCAAAGTAGCAATTTTCGAAAGCGTAAGTACTTTCGCTGGGCAACGATTTATGATGTTTTAGTCAGAACTCCGTTCCACAGAGCGTTGACAGAAAGGCAGAGCGCAGGAAGAATTATATCCAAAAACCGAGGATCTTTGACCTAATGCACGCTTCATCGCTTACGAACTGGCGAGACCTCCTTCTTCTGCCCCGTGAGATAATGGCCCCTGGCAAATTCGGATTTACACGCGGCTGTTCACCAGGCGATTGGAAGCGTTCCAACATAGCGCGTGCAACGTTTTATACTCCCGACATTTTTACCTTTATTTTCAACAGCGATCCGCCTCGATATTTTTACAGTTGTAACTCTGCGCAGAGATTACGTAAACAGCATTCGACTTCTCGGCGATGCGGGTTCTGCGCGCGAAGAAGAGACGACGTGATGGAACGACTTGAGTCCGCGCTATATATCGAAGTCTCTGCACTGTCGTTAATGTTTCTTGAATATCTGACTTCCCTTCGTGAAACTGGAACAATATTTCTTTCATAACTGGATAAGTGGAATCGAATGCTTTTGTATTCAATTGTGCTTTTAGTCGATACAAAATAACAAATTACTTTAAAATATATAATATATGAATTATGTAATCCTTTGACAAATGGCTTTTCTATAATGTAGGTATTAATCGCAAACATAATATTTCTATACAATATAAAATATAGAGAGCAGCAGTGTCAAACTGAAATGTATCAAATGAAAAATTCATGCCGGTAGGGAAATTACATTTAATTTCAAAACACAAGACACAAAATAATTTTTACTTTATGAATTTTGAATATACAAAAGCAACCACCTCTCGCAAAGGATATAATTTCTGAATTCTCTTTGCTTTATTAATCTAGCATTATTTACGTAGTTATTATATCCGTTCTTACATACCATTCGGCTAAATTGCTTATCATATTGCCACACGAAGACGACTGTCTTGAGGAAATTTACATTACTGGCGTCGCCTGTTTTCCAGCACGTTCCGGAAAATGGCGGGAGGTGAGCAGCCTCAAGCGGCGTTAGAGCCGAACTCAAAGCGGAACTCGGAAAATGACAAGGAGACGACCGAGAAAGGAAAACGCGTATCGCGCGCGCGGTCGCGCAAGTGTTCTCTCATCAGTATGCAAAACGTGGAACTCGCTTTGCAGGAGGTAGGAGGGGATGAGGATACGCGCGCGGTTCCTTCTCCCCCTCGCGTGTTCTCCATTTGCCCGAGCGGGAACCATACACCGACGCGGCGACGGCTCCGTTCAGCCGCTGAAACCACCACCCGCCTGGGTCGCTCTCTCCACTCGACGTTCCCGCCGCGACAGCGAACTCTTCGCCTCGCTTTGCGCCTCTTTGTGCGCGGGTCGCATCGTAGATGCGCGAGAACGTCGAGCATTATCGTACGCCGAGCACGCGTGTCGTCCCGTGCGTCGCGTCGCGTCGTGCCATGCGTGCGTGCATGTTCTCGCGCATGTCGTTGCCTCGCACGTAGCGTAATTATCCGCTATGCCGCTTTTCTCTCACCGTTACTTGTCTCACGTTACTCTCCTTCTCTCTCTCTCTCTCTCTCTCTCTCCCTTCCGTTTCTTTCACCTCTCTTGGCGAATGTTCCTTCTTTCGTCGTCTCAAAAACTTGCTCGTGCCTCGTTACTTTCCGAGACTTCGCGCCGGCGATTTTATCTCGCTTTCTCGCAAATGTCCCGTCCCGGATCTCTGCAATTTGTTTCTTGCGAGTTGCTTGCTTTGTAAGTTCTGCTCCGAGACCTAATTGAATTACGAACATTTCAACGGCGCACCGGCTAAATGGGCCGCACACAGGAGGCGAAATTTAAATCGTCCCACAATTGAATTTTTATGTAGAAATCCGGTTGGCGCTCTCTATCCTATTTTCTCAATTTGATTACTTTGCAGTCTGCGCGCGTTTCCACCGAGTTGTAAGATTTTCTCTCTCCCCCTTTTTTTTTTGTTTTTATCCTTCATCTCCGCGGCCACCGGCGCGCCGGTGCTCCACCCAGCGCATCTTTGATGTTCTAATGAAGTTAGTTTGCTAAGAAACAACGTCGACCGCCAGAGATTCCTACCCTCCCTCCCTTGTGCGCGATCCAAGACGAGGTTGCATCGAGTTATCCGTGTCACCGAAACGGCTCTCGTATCTTCTTTCCTTTCGCCGAACGAGCGGAGCTGCAACGCGAAGCTGGAGAACCTCAGCGTTTCGTATTTCGCTCGTATTCTCGGATTGCGAGCGCAGCTGATAGCGAGCTTCACGCTCTTTTGCACAACTCGCGATAAACTCTTTTCATCGGTCGAGGAGCTGCGCTCCATACCGGCGTTTTAAACACGAGCTCGTCGTTGTTCTGAGAATGCTCGCAAGTCGGGGTTTAACTTTTTCCCGCGCAGCTACGCAGCGCGCTTATTGCAGCTGTTTCTCGCGATTACGCGCATTAATAAGCTCCAAGAGCGTTTCCTTATTCTTAAAAAGTTTTAGCGGTAATATATTTGCCTCCCATTCTGCGCGTTTCCGAAGAGAGTCAGTATGCTCCTCGGCTCTCCGTCAAACTGACGTTACGAGATTAACGCTACTGTTTCCACGATCGCCTTGTCCATTTAGTCTTGACATTTCCACTGAACGATCGCGACTAACCAAATTACGTAGCGTGCGTAACAAATTGTATCTTTGCATTCTCAGACGAGAATCCAAGGACCCGATGCACCGTGATCCAGTTAGTCGAGCGTCCTTTTGTATCGCACAATGGGAAATGCGATAAAGCCGACGACGACGAATTTCCAGCCTTCGTATGTCTCCGGCCGGCTTTCTTCCTGCGGCTATGTAAAAAGTCGAGCAAACTCTAAGGACGTCGAACGTCCGCAAAGAGAGAGGCGGCGTACAGATAATGGTGAAAAATAATTGGACCGTTCGGGTGTTCAGGCACTTTCAAAGGTCGAGCAGGAGCTCGCCATTGGGCACAAAGGAAAAGAAAGAGTCTCCTTGGCCTACATGCGAAAATTGGACGCACTCCTGCGGGCAGACGACAGAGAGTTCTGTTTGAAATCGATGTCTTTGCTGTGGATTTGAATGGACGTTTATTTATTAAAGTTATTTATATGAGAATTAATGTGCCTTACTCAAAAACAAAAATTTTACGTGCAAAGTGATTTTTCTTATACTCTCATATTC
>VBVR01001346.1:0-31490 GCA_011638315.1 Tetramorium parvispinum | reverse complement strand
ATAAAATTATGCAATATTTTTTATATTATTGTTGGAAAAAAGTTGTATATTTTAAATTGATCATGTTTATGAGTATTTTGATTAGTGTAGTATATAAATGCGGAATTTTTTTTTAACATATCTATTTGTGAGAACTTACTTGAGAATCAATGAAAATATAACATTTATTATTATATAAGAATCATATAATTCTTATGTAACAATAAGTGTAACAATAATTTTGACTAATTTTTTTATTAAAAATTATATTAGACGTAGTGCATTTATTATAATGATATAAATATTTTGTATATATAAGAGTTGCTAAAATAGCTAAAGAGAAACTTATAAAAAAAATATTCCATAGAAAATATATAATATATGTAGAAAAATCATATTTTTATTTTTTTGTAACATTTGCTATAATTGTTAATTCGCGACGAAAAGTGATTGTTAGTAAAAAGTATAGCATGGCAAACCAATCTCTTTTTTCATTAGCAATAATTAACGTAATTCAAATACGAATTACTCACTAAAATATTGAATCTCGATTACATCGCCAGTCGAGTGGTAATCAGCTGATATAAGCGATTATACTTTGTAATTCTTTGATCATGGTCTTCCCGCTTCAGTGGTCTTTAAATCGACGAATTTCATACGTCCAGACATTCAGGGCCGATCATCGATTCAAAGCGTATTCAAATACGATTCCACCCTTGAGGTGTGATCCTGCATTCGCAAGAGGAAGGAGATGGCCACCCACGGCTACTTTGCTTTTTAAAAAGCCGGCACGGAGAAGCTCCCTTGCTCAGGATCGCTGTCAATTATATAATACATTCGAATCGCAATTCCGGAGCGTATCACGAGAAATACTCGTCTCAACATAAAGGGTGTCGTGGATATCATACGGACATGTGTAAAGTTTATCATTAAATTTCTGCTTGATTTTTGAAACCAAAACTCTTTAAAAACAGATTTCTATGAAATTTTTTTAGATCTTTTTAGATTCTTGTATTTCTAATTTTATGAAGAAAGATTGCTTTGCAAATTAATTTTTACTATATATCAGATTTATAAAAAATATATTATGAAAAAAGTTTTAACGAAGAATATCAAATTTTTTTAACTCAATTTTCTCTATATCTTAATCGCAAAATCGAATTTGATCAGCTTGTAACCTCGTGAAACACACTTTTGCAAGCTCAGAGATTTTAGTACACCCCGTACATATTCATATATCCGCTACTGTACTTGCCGCTGTGAAGTTCTCGAGGTCACGGTCATGAAGTGTCTCACGAAAGGTAAAATGCTCACTCAGTGCCAAAAATTCGTATCTGTTTTTACGATCTTCAATCGCGTTACAATTCGATCGTATTACGGGGTGTATTTTTAGCTGACAATGAAAGTCGGCGAAGTAAAGCCTCGCAGAGTCGATAGATCGAAGACCGAGCTTAATTTCTTATGTATGTATCGCGTTTTAAAGAATGAATAGGACAATTTGGCGTAATGAACTATGGGAAGAATTATCGATATATAAAAATATATCTAAATAGTATAAAGTAAAATTATAAGAATAATTAAATAAGTAATAAAAATCGCAATAAAAATGTCATATATCAGATTGTTTTCTGGTTTAATCACATTACAGTGATTCGTTTAATCGGTTAAATAATATTAACGTTGGAAAATATTGGTATGCGAAACGTCATTCTCGTGGCAATCGCTAAAACCGGCGAGATCGTATTACGCGGTGTCAAGTACACGTGTAACTTCCGTGTAAGCTTCTCGCGTTTCTGTATCAGCGATTAGAATTATTATTGCTTACGTGATGTCACCAATGGCCTAACGGCTGAACTTACGAAAGCAGAAGCTTTCTTTAAGCGCCAGGAATAGGGTAAATCTGGATAAGATAGCCATAATTTTTTAAAATGCAAAAAATATATGTTTATTTTTAATATTTTTTAATACCATTCAGCATATGGCTTCACTGAAGCTTAAGGTACATAATACTATTGAGATATCAAAAAAATAATTCACAGAAATGTTATATTATTATAATATTGCATACATAAGCATTGGCTATCTTTCCTGACCTTTAAGTAGTAAGATGGCCATAGTATTATGGGGAGTAAATAACATATATATTTCATGTTAAAAATGTATCTAATCTTTTGTAAAAACTTATAATGTTACTGTTTTTAGTGGACACACGAAAAACTTTGCACGTTATAGTCAAAAGTAAAAACATGATATAATATTCACACTATCATTATTTCGCATAATGTACGCACATAACTACTGTACATATCGATCTTCTTTAAAAATAATTTAAAAAAACGCACCGTTTAACAATTATTTAAAAAATTACAGTTTATGGCCATCTTTTCTGGTATGGCCATCATACCCTGGTTTACCCTATCGTTTTGGAATTCTACGAGAGTGACTATTATTATATGGCCTTAAACCTTTATAATTAGAGCAAGGACTAGAATTTTTCAGCGTAACTATCTAACGGTTTGAAATATGCGTCTATCTTGACGCAATAATGTGCGAAAGCCTTGCAAGTGAAACCGGACCGTTCACCATCGAGTCGACCCGCGAAAAAGTGCGTGCCACCGTGACGTAAGACGCGCGTTATTGTATCGTGATTATGGTCGCTAAAGAAACATCGAGAAAGCGTAACTAGGATCGAAGCAGTGACAATTATGCGCGCGGCCTAGATTTAATGACGGTATTTCTTTCAAAATCTGCGTGCACGGTATAAATAAGATTATAATCTAAAAATGATTAATAGTAACAAGTATAATATTGCTACAATCCAGTCTTAAAAGAATTAATTAATTTGCTGTGTTATCGATGCAATCGAACCGGTTGCATCAACATTGGCTGTCCAGTTAGTACTAACTACAGCTACAAATACATTCTTATGCTTTCTTTCCCCTTTCCCAATTATTGAAAATGTTCTCCTCATCATATTGTGCCGTCATTATGATTACAGAAATTTACAGAGGTCAGAGAGAACATTGGCGAGCGCTTTCCTCGCGAAATACGATCGCACGAGAAAATGGTATACAGAAATGTTGTGCAAATTTTCTATTATCCCAAGAACGCATGGAATCGCAGTTACTGCGTAGAAAGACGTGTCTGGCAAAGTAGACGACCGTGCGTCGTGGCCCGAGTAGGGGAAAATAAAAAAAAAGGAGGATCTATGCACGCGGCGAAGAAGGACTCGCGCCATATATGTGGCGCGTCGTGATTTCCCGCTATCACGATCCTCCCAGAGAGACCATCCGGAGAGTGCCACGGCATTTGCGAATCGTCACCGCGCGTCTTTTCCGCTGGATTATGTTGATAGCATCATTCGCCAACATCAACGAAGAGTCAACGTCGACGTTGACGACGACGACGACGACGACGACGACGACGACGACGACGACGACGACGACGACAACGACGTTGACGAGGACAACGGGGCGACGGAGAGTCGTCGAGGGGCGAGCGCGCGGAATCTGAAATCGAGAGGAAAAACAAGCGGCGCTCATATGTGTGGTGCATCCAGACGCAACGAAAACAAAGCGAGAGAAGATCGCTGACGAATAGATATCGTGGACGAGACAACCCTGTAACCGCTAACATTGTGCTTGCATACCGGCCGCGTGCGATCGATCATCTATGCCAATCTGCTGCGGTGTTTTCTCCAAGCTGCATTTAAGATGCGATGCAGTTTCCACGGCGAGAAAAGCGCGAGGCGGACCGGCCTGATGATAGATTGCACGCGCGAATTGCACACGTAGATTGCGGATCGAAAAGTTCCGAGATTCCGCGTTCGATCGAATCCCATTCTGCCAATAGGCAGAGCGAATCGAACATACAATCCAAATCGATTAAGGAATTGATTGCGACCTGACAAATTGGAAAATTATATTATCTTTACGCGAAATGATACGACGTATGCCTTGAAGAGCGCGGTCGACCCTATCGACTAAACAACTTATAACTGACGGTGACCATGGCGCCGTGCTCTTGTTTTCAGTGATCGGTCACGTCAGTTCTATCTGCAACTCGCGATTCACGTTTTCATAGATTCTACGAAAGATTCGATTACGCTTCGAAAGCGCTCTTAATCATGAGCGCGTTTAAATGCGACGATAAAACGTTAAACGACCGCGATTTCTCATTTAGTTCCTTAACAGAGGATAACAGTCAGACTTCTGTATCATCCGTTACTCATATAACTTCATCATCAGTATCCGACAACGAGGTAAATTTTACTACAAAAATATTTCTTTCATTTCATTACATAACGCTTTAATGTGATGTTTTATGCTTTTCCTTGTATTTTACTTACTATTATGATTTATAACATTGATTACGTTTTTCCATATGTTATAAGTATAAATTCAAAAATTGAAACGTTCTATTCGTTTCTCGCGAAATTGTCTTTGTAAACTCAATACATTGATATTCGTATTTGCAAAAAGGTTATCAAGGATAATCCAGCCGAGGATGGGGTTTTAAACAATACCGCGAAGGCTCAATCCGAAGTGGAAAAATGTGAAAATTTATGCGGAAGTGAGAAAACGACAAACGATGTCGATGAATACGATGCTTTGCCAGTTTTTTTAAATTATGATCACATGTTTGATTTGAATTCCGAAAATCCGTCTTACTTTAATTCTAATATAAGCGATTCTGACGTTTCCATATACCATTATTTCGATTACAACAACAAGATGATTCAGGAAGAGGATTCTAAAGACAGTGAGAAAACGATTCAAAACGAATTTCTGACGAATAATCAACGCTCAAATTCTTTAAACAGTTTAACAGAATTGTTAGAAAGTTTTGATAACACTGATTCGGAGTACGAAAAAATATGTCGAACAAGATACGATGGAGAAAAATTTGTCGATTCAGGGATTTCTTTAACTAATGGACTAAACGTAGAAGATGATAACAAGATTGTGCAACAAGCTATTGGTGATAATTCGCAGGATATTTCTGAAAAAAGTAACATCACTTATAAAACCGATAGAGAAGAAAATAAAAGAATAAAACTTGCACAAAATGTTACATATATAAATATCGAAGATCCTCTTAAAGAAAAACTGGATTCAAGCAACATATCAGTTTTAACAATAGAATCTAGTAACCGTTTTATAAGTGATAACGAAAGTTATTTTAAAGACGACCTGAATATTTCGAAACATATGGAAAAGAACGCAAAGCATTCATTAAGCATCGAAAAAGACAGCATCGAAAACACGATTATAGAAATAAAAAAAATGAATAAGCTAATCAAGAAGTTTTGCACTGATGACGAC
Organism: Tetramorium parvispinum; assembly: GCA_011638315.1. Lineage (NCBI taxonomy): Eukaryota > Metazoa > Arthropoda > Insecta > Hymenoptera > Formicidae > Tetramorium > Tetramorium parvispinum. The sequence goes on along the minus strand of VBVR01001346.1, from coordinate 26,187 downwards.
GAGCATCACGATTCGGCGGAAGAACGAATGATTGAAGATTTATCTGCGAAAATGGAAAACGATCACGATGATGTGTTGAGGAAAATTATCGAAAGCTGCAACGTTTCTGCGGATTTTCAACAACATTCACCGATCCGTGAAAGCACTAGTACAGATTTCATACGATCGAGCAGCGAATGTGTAATTGAGAAATTTCGAGAAAATGAACTGTTTTCACGTCGTCACGTCGTTTCCGAAACTGCGATCGCTAAAGAAGATATATTAAGAACTATCGAGGAAGCAGAGAAAATATTAATTGTTGATCCGTGTTGGGACACGTCGGAAATAAATGTTAATCAGACAATTGAGAATTACGACAAAGACAATTCGCCGAAAAAATCTATGGAAGAGATAAAAGATGAGAAAGAGCATGAAACTGCAAATAAAAAAGAAATTGATTTCGTTGAGACTGAAGATACTAAAATAAATTCAGTAAATACGGTAAATGAAGAGGTTGCAATCTCAGAGCCTGACACTGTTGAAAGTAATTTACAAAAATTAGCTGAAATTACATGTTCAGATCGTCCTAGATCGCGCATCGAGGTTCAGGAAACCTTGGAGAAGATAGCTGAAGAAAAGAAAAAAATAGAGGATCGAAAGAAAAAATCGCTAGAGATATTATCCAAGAAATTCGAGGAAATCGATAAACTTGTTACCGAACATAATTGTGCTTTTTACGCAACTAATAACGATTCTTGCGAGCTCAAAATTCCAGAGGATGTCGCCGTCGATTCTGACAGTCACGACGAACTTCAGGATTGGACCGGTCCAGAAAATTTCCAAGTTCCTCTAATGAAATCCGAAGTAATAGAGAATTTGAAAATCGAAGAGTTAGAAAAGGAGCTCGAGGACGAAGTGGAAGAGCACAAGAAACTTATGGATGAATATCAGAAAATTATTGCTACGGATTTGGAGAAGATTCAGTTAACTTTGGAATCAGAATCGATAAAAGCTTGCAATGACGCAGCTATCGATGAAGAAACCAAAAACAAATCTAAAGACGGCGAAAGGATAATTGAGGAATTTTCAAATGAAACGTCTGAAATGACGAATGATGCAACGGCGATTAAAACTGATTCAGAATTTGACGATTTCTTCATGGACGAATTTAAAGAACCGGAAAAGACGTACATCAAAGGAAAGGTCTACGATTTTGACGAGAAAAAGCACGGGGTTAGGTGAGCTTTCGAAGTAATAATTTAACACATTAACACAAATTGTTAACATCGATTAAAAAAACGGATAATTGTTTCAGAATGACAGAAGAACTAATCAGGAAGCACTGCAAGGAACACAAACTCTATCAGACTCCGTATTTGAACGACGTTTTGTATTTGCATTATAAAGGTATGCACAATAATAATTATAAAATATATAAGTATATTATATAGTACAATAATCGAGCGTGTTAATCATATTAATGTATGTCGTATCAACGAAGAATTTGCGCTTTTTAGGATTTTCCTTCATCGAGAACCTCGAAAAGTACACAGGCTTAAAGTGTTTGTGGCTAGAGAGCAACGGTATACGCGAAATCGCGAATTTGGAAAATCAGAGCGAACTTAAATCCCTATATCTGCACCACAACCTCATCAGCAAGATTGAGAATCTCGACTGCCTAATGAAGCTCGATACCCTGAACCTCTCGCACAACACGATACGGAGGATCGAGAATCTCGGTGACTCAAGTCGCGAAGCGGGTATTATCCCAGATGACCTTGACCTTGACGTGCTTCTGCTTTTCAGACAGCCTCAAGTTCCTGAACAATCTGAACCTGTCGCACAATTATCTGCGAGAAACCGCTGACATCGAGCATCTTCGTCTACTGCACGGGCTCTCGATCTTGGATATTTCTCACAACAGAATCGATACTTGCGACGTCGTTGACGTAAGTCGATAATTACACAACCGGAATATATATATATATTTCCGAAATGAGAGTGATTTTACGGCAAAAACGCGATTGCAATGAATATTAAATAACAATGATATTACACATTAATATTATCTTAATTATTTATTTAAAGAGTGTAAAAAATGTTTCTTGTAGTGATAATCATTAACCCAGAGAAATGATTGGTTAAATCAATGTCGATTCGATGTCTTTTCATAAATTCTTTTCTAAGCTAAATTAAAAATACGAAACTTTCTTCAATTCCTTACATATATTGTTACAAAATATTTTTTACTACGATACGACTCAATGTCTCATTTGTTGAAAACGCGTGCAAGAGTCGAATTGTTTAGATTCTGGGAGACATGAAGTCGCTGCGCGTTGTAACGTTGACTGGCAACCCAGTGCTTAAGCAGATAAAGATGTACCGCAAGACGATGATTCTTAAATGCGAGAATCTTCAGTATCTGGACGATCGGCCGGTGTTCCCACGTGATCGTGCCTGCGCCGAGGCTTGGTAAACTCGTCGGCAAGAACGACCTGCGAAAACATATATAATATCTCGTTAATATTAAAATATCTTGAAATCCAGGATGCGCGGCGGCGTCGACGAGGAGATGGCCGAGAGAAATCGGTGGATCCAGGCGGAGCAGAAGAAAATTAACGACAGTGTGATGGGTGAGTTAAAAGATTTCATTACCCGAGGTGGGCCCGAAATGGCCACCCTTATACCTTTTGACTCCTTTCACCTGTTCTGCTCCTCGGACGTCGGTCTTTGTTTACCTGTCGAACATCGCGTCCGCCCTCGAAAGCCCTGATAAACAAAAGGAAGCTGTGCAAACCGGTCGAGGCGTCCGAAAAGGAGGCGACGGATAAGAAGAAGAAAGAGGAGGAAGAGAGGGAGAACGAAGAAGTCGCGACGAAATCAGACGTGCGCACCACAACGAGGAGCAGCGGCTTGGTAAGAACTAGTTTCGTCAAGGTCTGGTACAGAATTCGTGCTTTGAATAATATCACTACCATCGGTCCCGTCGGCTATTTGATCATTCACGACATAAAACCTCCGCACACCTCTCGATCTCCTGCATCCATGGTACCGGCTACGATGAACACGCTAAAGCTCCACTTGGAAAAGAAGAAAAAATTCCGGGAGCAATCCTTCCTTGGTTCCTACGACTCTCCATCGTCGTCGTCGTCGTCGTCGTCGTCGTCGTCGTCATCATCGGGAGACGAACAGTCCACAAGCGACGAAGAAAACGAACGCACGCGGCAAAAAGGAAGCGAGGAAAGTGACGGAAGGAGGCCAATGGCGGAGCAAGAGAGAAAAGTTTCCGATGGAAACGACGAGGAGCTTCTGTTGCCTTGGAAAGTCGAGGTTTGCGATCCTCATTTTCTTATAACGAATAGCAATTTAAAAAGGGATAAAAAGTTGCTCATCTATTCCTCGTTGCTAGGTTCGAGATGAGATTCAACCGCAAACGTTGGTTGAAGAAATATCGAAATCTAAACGACAATATACTGCCGATGATGCAGAAAGCCAATTGCACGAGAAACAAATTTTGGATAATTATAAAAGTATACACGATCCACTCGGCGATGATATCATCGATAGGAGAACTGCTGCTAATACAAAAATAGTACTGAAACCACAAATAGAAAAAGAAAAGACGGCAGATCTACAAAAATCGATCAACGACAATAATGAAACAAATGGTGAGTGGGTTACATATTAAAGAATTAATTTTTTGGCCATACTTTTAGATTAACAGTTTCATCAACAAGAAATTATGTAAGCATAGAACAATTTCTACGTTATCTATGATTATTCTCTTATTATCTATAATTATTTTTATTTAATTAAAACTTAACAATTGAATTGTTTTTTTACAGATCGTGAAAATGAGAAACCATCTACCTGTTCAGTATCGTGTGACACATCGGATCTAAAACAGACGTTAGAAGAAGACACGCTCGCGAATACAGTCACCAAAGTGAGAGACGATACGTCGAGTAAAAATAACAAGAGCTATCAAAGAAAAAGCAAAGAATATCCTTTCGGTTCTAAACTTAGCAGCATCCGAGAAGAGATGAGAGAATTCTGCGACAGCATGGATAGGTTTGTTGACGAAAACAGGATAGTGTTCAAGAACGGCGAGGTGGAAGGATTCTGGGGCGAGAGAAAGATGGTGGACGAGAATTTGCAAACTGATTTTGTTGATGATAGCAAGATTCAAGAAACCGGGACCAAGGTTTCCGCAAGCGAGGAAGATAAACTGCGATGGTGGAGTACCAAGGAAAGAAAACTGAAGGTCAAGGAGATCCTAAAGAAACAAGAGGATGAAGCAAAGAAAAATAAAGTGGAGGCAGAAGATACTGAAATAAAGGAAAAATTCGATTGCGGTTCATTGGATGATAAAAAACAATCGACCGATACGACAAATAATTTTCAGGATATCTACGACTTGCTAACACTGAAAACTTGCCAGCCATATGTTCTTCCGAATTCGACGGAAATATATTCCGTAAAAGACGCGAAAAATTATGACTGCGAGCAATCTGTAAAGACGCAGCAAGAAGAATCGCGCGGACTGTTCCACAGCCTCTTCGCTGAATTGAGAAATCAGGACTGCGTACATGAAATGCACAAACCGAAAGTTTCAACCGAATTAATGGCTCTAGAGGAAAAATTAGATTACGAACAATCAGTGATTGATACAAAGAACAAAAGTGTTTCTACTCTCATCAATATAGAGAGTCCTGTTGATTGTAATGAGCAATCTTTAAAATGCGAAAATATTGTAGGGGAAAATAATTCTACGAAAATCGAAATTTTGGAAGACAAAATTAACAATTTTTCATTTGAAACCTTAGAAGGAAAGAAAAACATCGATGAATCCGATGACGATTCCTTTAAGACAGCGTCATCCGTTCAAGAAGAGTCACAAATTTCGAAAGGCAATTTTGAATCATCCGAAGTTTTAAAATTGATTAACATGGAAAATAAAAATGACAAAATCATTGATTCAAATAAAAATGAAAATATTGATCAGTTGGTAGATAATCATTGGAAAGAAATAATTTTTAATAAAGAGTATTACGACACGATTTATAAGGATGAGAAAATCAATGATAAATCAGAAAAGTCTTCTAATAAAATCGGGACATCAGAGATAGAGGGGGAATTTTCGACTAAATTCGAACAATCCAATTTTCAAGGAAAATCACTCGTTCAAACAATAAATCGTTTATCTCCAGAAAGGAATCACTCTTTTAAACTGACAGGTAAAAGAATTCGCGAAGCGGAAGATATTGAGGTCAGCAACAAGAAGTCTTTCCTCATCGAGGAAATAAAGCCCGGAAAGAAATCGGAGGAACGCAAATCTCGTAGTCAAATTTCTGAAAGATGCAGACAGCATCTAATACAAGAAACAAAGAAATTCGCGAGAAAAGTATCGCCATTAATCGACAAATGTATAACGAATCTGATAAAAGAGACGGAAGATGCAGGCAAAAAGTCACAATGTCATAAATATAATCAAAATCTCGGAGAATATCTGCCATCCGATTGCGTTTCGAAAATGGATTTTAGTAAATTCGCCGGCAATTTTGAAGAACGAGACAATTGTCTTGATGAAGATGGCAACAAATCTAACGATGTAACAAATACGTGTTCTGAAAAACCAGAATTGACGGAACAAATCAATTCGCAATTCGCTGCGTCAGCTAATCATTTTGGTAAGATTAGTACATAGATATAAAAAGTACGTAATTTAAAATTAAAATTATTTAGAATTATCTATTTTAGATATTCAATCACTTGCCCATTTTTTGCAACAATCCGAAAACTGTAAGTTGGAGTCACCAGCAATAAATGCTAATACATCATTTTACAAAGAATTTTGCGATCATCTACATGAATTAGAGAGCAGAAAGAAATTGTTGATTAAGCCAGATTTTACGGACAATCCAGAATCAAAAGAAATGTTGTCTGATAATAAAATATTACAGAAAACAGAAAATTTGAAAGACTCAGTTAAACCGCTAATCGAGGTGATCTCCAACTGTCCTACAACATCTGAAGAACAATCTTTTGAGCAAAAAGAAATTAAACAATCACATAATTTACAAACTATTTCCCATTGTCAGCAAACAGATGTTAGTATAATAGTTAATATAAAAATTTTATTTTTGGTACGATTGACTAAATATTAATTTATACATTACCTTCAGGTTGTCTTGAGAAAGTCCGAAGAGACAGTTCAGATTTCTGACGATTTTGAAAATATTAATCAAGAAAGCACAGTCAATTTAAAAGAAGAAATAAAGGTCGAAACATTTTCAACATCATATACAGTAGATAGTACAGAATGCGAGGAAGAATGTGTATCGCCAGACGAGGAACGCAAAACCGATAAATGTGAACCAATCACGATAAATATAAAAAAGAGTATAGAAATGCAAGTTGCACAGGAGAATTAGAATCAAAGTTTTACTATATTAATTTTAAATAAACAATTAATGTATTTGACGCACGTTAACGTACTTAATTGAGAACAAATCGTGTGCAGAAATGAATTTTACTTTTAAAGGTACGAGTTTGCGCGATTGGAGAATTTATTATAGATGATATAATATTCATTACTTTAAGTTTATTGAATGTTCAGTATTTTTCTTGCTTTTCTATTTGAAATAAATGTGTTACTTTCAAGATTCGTTTTAAATGTGGGAACTTTGATAGTTTGAAAGAAACGGCAGGTGGTGGAATGGGTCAACCTTCTACTACGTACACTTTATTTTTGTGTCCACACTCACATCAATTATATAATAATAATAATCATAATAATGACGATGGCGGTGATGTCGATGAACCGTAATTAATAATAGTAATAATAATTAATCCGTAATCATGTGCAATGATAACCGGTCGCACGCGAGAAAGAAATGGTAATCTGTCACGTTTAAATATATTATATCTTTACCGTCGCGCCTCCCTCTTTCTCTTTCTCTCTCTCTCTCTCTCTCTCTCTCGTCAGCCTATATGCCTTCCAGACAGATCCCGAGTGGATCTCGGATCGCTTATTCCTGCAGAAGCTATCACCTTGTCACTTGGCAAGAAGCTCTTGATATTATAATATATTTATATAGAGTGATACCGTTTAACGAAACTGTTTCTCCTTCAGCGTCAAACTTCTTTCATCCTTATCACTTCCCATCTGCACATATACTCCGTATTTCCGATTTATTTATGCAAGGGATCTATACGAATGTATACACCCCCTTCCTTCATCCCAAACAAATGTAAGAATTACATACCCGCTAGGATCGTTTATAGTAAGATTTATAAATATGCATGTATATATCACCTCGCTCCTCCGCACAGGCACACAAAAATCAAATTTGGTATCTTGTTCCTGTTTTTCTTTTTTTTCTTTTGTATCTTCGTCTTCTTCTTCTTCTTCTTCTCCTCCTCCTCACACTCACCCTTATGTATGTAGTTACTTGTGTTCTCGTGCGCATCTTTTCTCTCTCGCTCGCACTCTCGCGTTTGCTCCCTAAGTGTAAATTATTTCTTCGGAACGTATCGAGTGTCGACCAAGAGCGGATCAATGATCGAGAAATGAGAGAATCATGCGACGATTCAGGATTAGGTTTCTTTTGTGCGAATGTGTGACTCTTGTCGCCATCCATCGATCGGCTCTTTATCGGCACTTGCACGGTCTCTTTGGGTTTACCTCCTCGTACTATCGTATCGTTATCGCGATCATCTTTATGGTTGTTAACCATCGCGGTTAATGATTATTTAATGCGTTACAGTCCTTACACCTTATGACTTATGGTTTACGTTACAGAGAGTATCTTACATGCTAAGTTTCTCTTTCCAAAAATTGGGAAATCTGCCGTTTTTTTTATTTTTTTCTTTTGTCCCTTATTGTAGGGTCGTCGCCAACTTCATCGTCGAATACGTACAGTTTCGTCGATATCAAAATCGAACGGCGTCTTTGTGGGAAAAGATGCTTCTTATTAACCGCTTTTGTTTCTCAAGGGAGAATATAAAAGAAGCACGTGTCCTCGACACAGTAGTAGACTTAATGCCGGTTACCCTAATTTGCAATCACGAAGTAAAAGCAACAAAACTTTGTCACACCTATTCGCAATTTTCATTTTTTTTATTTTGCAACTTGATTTTTATTATAAGAAATTGTTTAATTACTTTGACACTGCAAAACGCGTCAGTCTTTTGCTCTGATGCAATAAAAATAAATCCTCCCTCACCGTTTCTTCCTTCATACTTTTCTCATACTTGTTCCCGGTTCGGACGAAGCTTCGTCGTAACTTAATAATTAAAAGCGATGCATTTTTATTTCATAAAAGAGCACGTTATTTATAAGCGTTTTCACGGATAAATTCTGGCAAACTTTGTACTTTGATAATTATTTTATAAGTAAGATTATGATTGTAATATCGCGGAAAAAATTAGAAATGGAAAGAAGATAAATGAAGCAAGTAGTAATGTTATAGAAAGATAAATAAAGCAATAGTATTAATAATGAATAAAATATTTTTTTAAAATGCAAAAACAATTTTTAGTTTAAAGATATGTTCCGAATATCGTCGACAAACGACATTATCTATTTTGTTAAAATATATTTTTTTATCTTCAATGGGATTATATACCGTTTCGTTAATAATTTATTTAATTACATTAAGCGGCGTGAAAAAGTTAAAGTGCACAAAAATACAGCAAGTTCGCCAAATTCCCGCTTTTTTTCCTTCATGATTGCAGATCGAATGCACCAGACTTTCATAACACTAGATTTACAATAAAATCACGTAAAAATCGTTAGACGATTTAAGGCGTGTCTAAAGGAAATTTTACAAAACCATAACGTCTCAGTGATGAAGTTCATAAAAATGTCATTCTCTAGAATTTTGAATCGTTATTAGAATCGCGCGTATGTTAATGATGAGAGAGACGCTGTGAAGAAATCGCGAGTTCACGCTATTAATGTATGTAATAAGTAACAAAACCTCGTGTCTAAAATTCGCAGTTCGCTTAGAAGGATTCGCACTTTACATATCTTCTTAGATATATGTATTTACGTATATGCATCTGCGTTTAAAAAAAACTCGCCGATAACTATAACGACTTAGGATACGACATTGAAATTGAAAGATATTATCGAACACTATGCAAACGTGGCCCTTGTGTGCACTCGTCTTTTTGACACGGGCTTGCGATAATATTTCTCTGAGCATATTAATCGGGCGCTCGCGAATATAAATTCTTTATAACAAAACGCAACTAACAATCTTTAATCTTTAATCAGCATTTATTTATTTATTTACGACGATATACTATTGACAGGAAACAAGTTATCGCGGCTTCCACTTATTGCAGAAATGTTGAAACACATCAAATTTACACCGTTGTACCCGTAATCTTAAATTGCGCAGAGAAAAACACACAAAAGAAGGGGGCCAAGCGATCCTCACGTATTCGTTCATGTACATATAAATTACACAGTTTTTTGAAATAAAATTAATTAATCGAACATCCCTATCCGTCCGGCGCGATTTTCATCTTACGTCATCTTATTAGCCGAGAAGGGAGAAGTAGATACAATCACGTTCTGAGATGACTCCTAATAATTCTTAATTGTACGCGAATCTGCATCCTTTTAATCACGTTTACCGAATAAACGGGCTGTATCGCTCGATTTTCTACGTCTGATCTATCTGATGATCAATGAACGCGAATAGAGGGCTTCTATATGCTCGAAAGAATCATCTCTAGATTGTGTGATCTAGATTTCACGTGTGATATTGTTTCACTATTGCGGAATGTTATCGGATATTATATTATATTTTGATCAATTTTTCAGCGAAAATTTAAGTAAGTAGATGCAATATTGAAAGCCAACGTAGCTTATTACAGCATAAAAATGTAATTGTGTGTATGTGTATGTGTAAAAAAGATATCTTTATTCTATTTTCTATCTGAACAATCTATCCAATGGCCAATCAAGCGGGCAGATAACGTTTGTGTTCGAAAGAATTATTTCTGGATTATTTTTCGTGTCAACTTTTCTACTTGCAAATTATTATTGAATGATAAAAGTTACGATGAAAGTTCAAATAAAGATGTAATATCGAAAGATAACACTTGGAAAAATTACAACAGAAATAATATAATTGCATGTGTACAGATACCTCTCTTCATATTCAAAACATTTAGATGGAATGGAATGACTCGATAATAGGGTAAAGAAAAATTTTGCAATTCATCCCTGATTCAAATATAATGATTATCCATCGCTATAACTCGACGAAATTCGTCTTTCCTCGTATTCTTTCAATAGATCTCTTCCGAAACAATTCTTCCTATCGTGTGAGTGATGATGAATTCTGCGACAGGGACATCCACGAGATATAACGTAATTATATCGTATGCAATAAGAGCGATTTATCAACGAGGAAAATCAATAGCTCGAATATTCACGTGCCTCGTGGTAATGTCCTCTGTGGCGAAGTGACTATAGGCGAATGACCTAGGCTAACCGTCAATAGTGATTAATTATCATTATTTATATATACGTATATATATATATATTTTTTTTTTATATATAAAAAAGTGATGAAATCTTTGTAACTATCTATCATTTAACAGTAAAGACGTGTCTCGCTCAATTTTCAGTTGTTGAGTGAATGTACATTTCCCTTTCGAATAATGTTCACCAGCATAAGGATCACTCGATCTTCATCGATGCACTTTTCACTCCACGTCTTAGTTGTTTTACACGGCCACGTCCTCTTGCACATTTCTTTTTTTAAACTTTAACAGAGGTTTGCACGTTATTTAGTGTGTGTTTTATGTATAATACACGTATTATATATCGTAATTTATACTTTTTTTTGTGCATAACTTGAAAGAGGCAGTATTCCCGACGGCTTCTCGTCGTCCATCGTAAAACAAATCACGAAAGTGTCGTCGGCACATTCTTCACGTTTCTTCCCTTTCTTTCCTCCTTTCCCCCTTTTTTTAACTATATATACGCGTATACACTAGTGACGATTATTCTATAATTGAAATAGGACCCAACGCTATAAATCTTCTAAACCTCGTCTCTCAGCAGGGCACTGCTTCACGAACAGCGAAAGAAAAGAAGGTAGGTATCCGAAACGCAAAGAAAATCAGAATAACGAAATCATAAGATACGCGAAAGTTACTTGCGGAGGAAGGAAACAGAAAGCGAAGAAGCGGTAAAAAAAATAACGGAAACGCCACGTTTGATATATTTTTCTAAATATTTTTATTCTCTTTATATTCTCAAAAGCTCAAAAAGGAGAGAAAAGACCGATTTCAGAATTGTTCTTATGCCGTTATTTTTCCTTCTGCGTCAATGCAATTTTTATCTACCGTGTGTGCCACATTTTCGAAAAGGAAAAATAAATTAAACAGTTAAGGTTCACATACGCAATTATTTATCTTATTTGCGCGAACAAGAACACGTTAAAAGAAATTATTTCTGTTTACAGATTTACCTGTTGGTTTTCTTTCATTTTTCATTTTCACGCGCATGCCATTAATATGACTAGAGGCTTAATAACTTGTCAATTTTGCGTTACTCATCAATAGGACTATTTTCTTTATGTTTGTACCAAAAATAAGAAACCATATCATTCCAGGCTTCAAAGTACAAAAAGGAGAAAGAATCCCCTTGGGGAAGCCACGGAATCGCGAAATGCAAAAAGCACAGATCTGTTTCCATTAGTCTGCTCACTAAAGTTTCCTATTCCTTCGTAATTCTCTGCTCTAAGATTGTTCCTTCTTTCGTTTCAAAGCTATATCGAAAGTTATACCGAAAAACAGACGCTTTATTCGCGTTTTTGTCCTGCATTTTTAGCGTGGCGTCCGATCTCGTATCGAACTTTGGAAGAATTCTTAATAATACAAAGAATCGAAGGAACAAGGATCTTCTCTTTCGAGACGGAGAAAGATCTTTTGCCCGTTTGATATAACAAGTATAAAGCATTACGTAAGCGAGATTAGTTTATATATACGTCTAAAAAAAAGAACCGATTTTACGAAATTCGTATGTTCGAGATTTGCAACATCTCTCGAAAATCGTCGGAGATTGATGCTCGCTGGCTCTATAGAGCCCAGATTACATTTTTTTTTGGTTCCACTGGGAAAGAAATTTTTCAATAGTCGCTTTCCGGAATCCACGCCTTTTCTTCTCAATTTTCTCAATTTTAGCAACCAATTATCATAATTTTTATTGTGAAATACAACAACTTTTCGTATATACAAATTATATATTTTATTTATAATTAAAACAAAGATTCATGGAATTCCTATCGAGTTTACCAAATATTCGTTTACCATAAATAAAAAGCAAAGCGCATCACGCAATTAATTATATACGTGTGTGACGAATGTACAAAATTCTAAAAAAAAAAAAAAAGAAAAGACACTGCCGGAACGTGGTTGCCGGAAGGCGATTGGACCATATAATCCTGCAATATTAAGAAAAACCATCGATCTTATGTACTTATATATTAAATATTAATAATTATAAATTACGATCATCGTTAATATTAATAATCATTATAATTAATATTATTATTTTAAATGCATACACAGTTTCAACATTTATCTCTGACGAAAAAAGGATAAAACAGACAGGAGTGAAAGGAGGGGGAAAGTAAGTAGTAACAGCACGGAAAAGAGAAAAATAGAAATTATAAAAAAAACCATCGAAAAAAATACAAATACATATTTACGTATTTATAAAAAAGGGGCGTGACAAACAAAATGCGATAAAGAAAAAGTATTAAAAAAAGGTAATGCCAAGGGAAAGAGAGAAAGTTTAGTCTCGCAGTCCTTTCTATTAGTCTGGGATTCTTTGGGTCCTATTTCAAAGGTACTTTTAGAGCACGACTCTTTCGATCGAGAGCACGTGCCCGCCTCGTGCACGAGGATTGATTGGCGTTCAATCGACAGTGGGGAAGAGATACCGCCAAGATGACAGCTGGGGATTAATTCTTAATTCTTTTTCACCTTCTCGCCGTTGCCATAATCAGAGATAATTGGATAGAGAACAGGGAGAAGGTTAAGGTATAGACACTATGAACTAAACGATTATACATTATGTTAAACGTACCCGACACTTTACGCTGGCCCGTCATTTCACGCGATTTTAACTTTCGCGACGCAAAAGCAGACGATCTGCTCTCCCCCGAACTCTGATCGCTCCTCATATTTTCATAATTCTTCCGTGAACGTCAATGTTCCGATGAATCGAAGGAGCAGTTATATTCTATGTTCAGCATTTGTTTCAGTTATTCGCGCGTTTCGTCTTTTTTTTGATTGACAATTGGCCGTGCGCCTCTCACTCTCATTATCACGCTCTCACAGCTCTCTCGTTCGATCTCTTTTACAACATGCTCAGTCGCTCTCGCAAAAAACAGACGCGGGGCGGCCTATGGCAGAGGTCTATACAAAATAAATAACGATATATCTACGAAATCAATCGAAAGGGTCGTGGTGCTAATAATAATAGTAATAATAGTAATAGTTGTAGTGGTGCGAAGTCGGCGTATTTTATCATGGTAAGAAAAGTGATCATCTGTATCTCATTTCATTTATATATATATATATAAATATATATATATATATATATATCTCTTTTTTCTGTTTGACCACTCGGTGCTCGTGCACGAGGGCAAAGCTCGCGTGACGAATATGTGCGAATTGGATGTGTCTCGAGGCTATTGGACGATCTGTACCGTTCCTCCATTTTCGCGTATAGATGTATGCAATATTCGCGTCAATAATCTCCATCGATACACATGTGCGTTCAATGTGCGCCATATAAACTCGAACGCATCATTACGGGATTATTATGAGCTTGACTGTGCTCGTCTCTCAACTCTGAATCGCGATGCAATATTTACGATTACGTATCGTATCACATCCGACAAAAGCTTCGTTTCGCATATGGGAAAAATAATCCGTAAAGCTAACCGCCGGAGCAACCGTTAACAACGTTTCCTCGGCAGTGAACGCTTGAACCTTGGTTCGAGATGGAAATCTCTTGACGATCGTCGGCGCGAGATTGTCGTCCGTCCTTCGAACTTTGAAATCCTCGACTGGAAGTACCCCCATCAGGAAGAACTATCAAGTCGTGGAACAGCACATGTTCTCTCGAAGGTTCGCAAAGAAAGTCTTTGAGAAAGGGGAGGATAAAAAGAAAGTGCGCGTCCAATGCCGCAGAGAGTTCTCTGTCAGCTTTGTTGTCGGCACTCATTCTCTATTCTTACATCTCGTCTTTCGCTCTTTTGTCGCCATGTATGTTCGTATTTGATCCAACTCAAGTCAATTCTTCCTAGAAGCGTTGATATTCGTGGTCCTTGTCGCCGACTTTACCACGTCGCCAAGTCAAGTCAACGATACGCTTGCCGCGGGAATCTTCTTTACCACCACAACCCAAAACGTTCTTGAAATCGCCGCCATTGCTGTTGCCGCTGTTATCATGGGACTTCATACGTTCATAATTGTTATTGTTGCTGCTACTGCTGCCGTTGCTGCTGCTACTGCTGCTAATCTGGTATCCAAAGTTTCTGATCAGCGTCAACTCCGGTGAACCTGGCGGATTTTTCGCCAGTGTCGTGGCTGCTGGCACGCCGACTTGCTCGGTAGTCAGATGGTGGTACTTGATTCTTATGCTGTAAATTGGTTGACTGTAGTTGGTTCTTTGAAGGAACATCCTGGGGAGAACCCCAAGTTAGTTCCAAATGCGTAGGAACGAATCCCAGGAGCCTGTCGCCACCGCCATCCCGTCTTCCGTAACGCCAAGACAAGACACGCGATTATCATGTCCAGCAAGAATCCCTAGAAAATAGTATTATATTTGGCCAATATTTTTTAAATAAATATTAATAAAAGCAAGAACAGCAAGAACAGATTATTTTTTATTTCATCAATTTATCTCAACAAATTCAAAGAAAAATTATTATCGAGAGAGAAGGACCTCGAATAAAATTTCTCTTCTCTCTTGAGGAAATTATTATTTGTGAGGTATATTATCAACCTACCAGCTCGTTCTGTTTTCATAGAATCCCAAACGTTGCAGTTGAAATCGTCGTAGCCTGCCAGCAATAATCTACCGCTCTTGCTGAAAGCTACACTGGTGATACCACAAATGATATTGTCGTGACTATACATCGCGAGTTCCTGGTCCGCCCTAATATCGAAAAGTCTGCAGGTCGCGTCGTCCGAGCCTGTCGCGAAAGCGTATCCATTCGGGAAGAACTGTAAATAGTATAATCGAAACGTTGAGTTAACTTTCTCGAAAATATATTAGTATTACTGCTACGAAACGATAGTTGTTTATTTCTTACGATAGTTTCATTTCTTAATGTAACATCTCACCGTGACGGCGTTTATGTCACTCTCGTGACCCGGGAAAGTCTGCTTACAGGAGCCTTCACGAATGTCCCATAACTTCGCGCTTGCGTCGCACGCACCAGACACGAAGGTGCGTGTATCCGGTGCCAACGACAGGGACATCACATCGCCAGTGTGCCCAATGAACGAAGTGCACTGCTGGCCGGTTTCGATGTCCCATAAAGCACTGAATCAGAACAATTCAGCGTTCTAGTTCGCACCATAATCTTCAGAAGTCTTCATCAGGTTCAGTGGAAGAAATTTAGGAGTAGGAAGAGAAGGAAGAAATGAAATTTTTCCTATTTTCTATGTATTTTTTGAATTCTCAGTTTGCTAAAATCAATGATTTATGTTTCATAAAATATACTCAAAGTACGTCGATTACATAAATGTAATAGAGATACTTTAATTTTTCTAAATTAGAAAATATAAGAGACAAAGACATATTTCAACTTTATTTTATGTATGAAAGTTTAGATATATATTTTATAGATCTCAAATTTCTATACATAATTTTATTTCGTTTTGTAAAGATATTTTAGAATATATCCATATAAAAGATATGGGATTTTTCTGTTATAGAGTAATTTTCGGTCATCTGTCATAAATCTTAATATTTACCAAGACATGTCGCCGGAGCTAGTGACGATTTGGTTGTCGTCATAGAATCGACAGCAGGACAAATAGCCAGTGTGACCCGGAAGTTCTCTGCTCACTCGCACATTCCCTTCCCTAGTTTTAAGACTATAGATGGAACAGATATTGTCCAACCCACCGCACGCTACGTAACTACCCGAGGGAGCGTACGCACAAGTCATTACCCATGATGACCGTAATGGGATCGCGTGAACCTTATTGGTAGTATAACTATCCCAAACGATCAGTTTGCCATCTTGCGATGCGGAGACTAGGTTCCTACACACAAGAAATAAAATACATTGTGATGAAAATTCAACACGACGAAAAGAAATTTTGTTTTTAATAATTTTGTATGGCTATTACATTTTACATAGTAAAACAAAACAAAATAAAAAGATATTCGTATCTATAAACAGATGCTTTTCTTCTTAAATCCTTCCATCTCAAAATTCATACTATTACTAAAATCTTATTCACGTTAAAATGACCAATTTTGCATGCTAATGGTCATCGAATTATCGTATATGCATTTAACGTCATACCTCGAGTCACTTCCCCAGTGCATCGCATAAATTTTAGCTAAATGACCGCGAAGCGTACGTCTCGTTCGCATTTGTATGCGACCGATAGGTTCCATGCCCGATGTGGCTTGGGCCAAGGTCGTGTCGCATGCTGCTTTCCTGGCATCCTACGGCATGAGATTACAAGCAAATTTGTAAATTTGCATTGGGATCTGTTTCTCATATCGGATCTCTAACACCCAATAAAACCCACGATAACGTGATAAGAAAGAGATCATAGTATCGCGTGCAATTATTCGTTACTGTTAACCGCGTAAAATATGAGGAGGAAATTTCCTCTGTACACCATGTTATTCAATCATAATTAAAGCTTCAAGATTTCACATTGAAGCATCTTAATTGGCGAACACAGCAGCGAATACACATTGTAGTTAAAATTTAATAAATTTAATAAATTCCACGTGAAAACTTCGTTTAATGTCATGCCCGCGTCTACACGAGTTTAGCACAAAAGGTCAAACGATGATCACGGCCGAACATGTCGCTGAATTAAATAAAATATTGGAAATTTTCATGAATTTTCAGGAATTAGAAAAAGGAAGTTACGGGACGAGGAAGCAAATTTCGATGAATTGCCAATGGTGCTCGCGTGTCTTTAGTCCTATATTATGCCACAATACTACCTTGAAACTGACCTTTAAAATCGGATTATAATACAGTAGTACTTAAAGTGACTTAATACTAGAGCATATTAGATATAACTCTTTGCCTTTAGTACTTACACTAAAGATGTACTAAAGATGTATACATATATACACAAGACTATTGTTAAATTTCTAAAATAAGACCGCGCTATTCCGCAATTCGTTTTATAATTTTTTTTGTAATTTACCGTATATTTAATCGATGGTGATATTTATTTCTCAATAAAATAATTGTGGCTAAAGTAATTGTACGATACTGATAAAAAATACATAAAAAGTATCATTTATTAAATCGATATAAAAAAAATTGTTCTACATATGAAAATATTTTAGCTTTCACGATATACATATCCGTAACACACATATTGGCTATTTTATTTAATATATCATGATCCAAAAAAAATCATACGCGTCATGAACAATTAACAAGGTCGATAGCGTTATTTTCTTTCATCGTAAGCGCATATTTCCGCGCAGACCGTGGGAGCGCGTGCATTTTATACATGTATAAAAGGAGAGGGCAGGAAGGGGAGCAGAGAAGAAAGAGAGACGAATACATCGAGAGAAGAAACAAGACATGGAGTGAGGGAGAGAGGGATGGTGGCGTATTGATCAGAGAAGCGACGGTTATGCCGCGCCCTACCACCACCACACTACCACCACCGCTAGCCGGCTCCATATTCTCACAACTATACGGAAAGTCATTCGCCATAGAAGAATATATATATATATATATATATCTTTCTTTCTCTCTATCGTTAAAATTTACAATAGCTTTAACGTCCGGGGCAAAGAAAGCCGGAAAACAGTTACATGAAATTGCAAAATCTGGTGTAAGAGACGAATAAGAGACGATTCGATCAAATTTGTTGGAAAGGATCCAATTATCGATCTCTCTCTCTCTCTCTTAAAAAGCTTTTATTACAGGGTTAATAGATTTACCGCGTTGCATTGCTAATGGATTATATTTGATACAACTGCAAATGACTTAATAAATTTTTATTTCAAGAAATGCAATTGCAGACAGTAATAACAAAGCAGTTAACAAATTATTCGTAATATTTTCAAATTAAATATATTTTACAAATCGAAATGAATATATACATTTAAAAATGAACACACTTTTTTTAATTAATTACGGATTACGGAAAAAGAAGAAATAATTCAAAGTAAGAGTTGAAAGCAAGGAAGTAGCGGGTACTTACCCGAATGGCATTCTTCAGCGTCTCCGCTTCTTGACGAAGACTGTCGAGCTCGTTCATGATGTCTGGCAGATGACGTGCGTGCCTTATGAACACCCGTTAACGGGTCCGAGATAGTGGGACGTCGCGCGTGCGAAAGGAGTTGACGGGACTCCCTCTTCTCGTTCCCTCTCTCGGGGAGGGCTCAGAACGCAATTTCTACGATGATGACGGATGGCGATAACTCCTGTCTACGGCGCCTACTCTCCGCGGGAGAAAGGCTGATTGCGGGGCCGGTGTCACGCTGTCGATAACGTTTTAGGTGGCCGGTGGCGAACGCCCCCGAACTTATCACTCCCGTAAGGCAAGGTGAGAAGTAAGAAAAAGGAAGATAAATAAAAGTGGGGATAGGGATGAAATTTGCGTCTTCTTCTAACGAAATCGGGACTACCACCAGCCTCACCCGGCCCCACCTCCTCACCCCCTGCCTTCGTTACTCTAGCGGCTTCCGCTTCCGCCGGAACCAGAGCCAGACCACAGCTGACTTCTCCGCCCCTCGCGCCAACTTTGATACTTCCTAACGAAACCGTTGCCACCTCTGAAACATCACAAAATACCAAGTCGGTTAATCATAATTGTTTTACCAATAAAGTCTAAAAAAAGTATTTCTGTTTACTCCGCTATCTTTGAGATTCGCGAAGAAATATATGTGTAAATCCTTTGAACAACATTATCAAGTCATACAAAATGATTAATGTCATTGTTGTTTCATACTCTAATGTAAAATTTATCCTACAAAGAAGGCAAAGGTGTTAAATTAGCGGTCACTCCATCCGTCATGGATAATATGATACTGCAGATGATAAACAGAATGTTTTTGCAATTTTAATGCGCTTGATGGTTCAAGTAAAACGAACAGACAATATGCTTAAGCCGTCTTCCGCAAGCGTCTTCCGAGAATTATCGTGGCTTCTTAATGACTATAATAGATAATCGCGTCTTGCACGCACAAAGGTTTATATACACGTATCGCGAAGATCTATACCTGGGTCTAAAGAGTCAAACGGTATAAAAATATTGTTAAAACTTTTAAACATTTATACTCCGATAGTGATAAATTGGAATTTCTAACTTAAACATGCTCGTTGTATCGTCGTTTGGCTCGTTCGGCTCACTAATTGGCACGGGTGCAGCTTTTAACACACCAGTGAAAATAAATAGTTATTTCCAGATACGCGTAATCATTCGTATCGCTCATATATTAAAGAAGACACTATATCTTACCGCGTGAAAAGCAAAAATATATTAAATTAGAAGCCGTTGCTGCTACTGCATCAATAATTGCAACACTCATATATCTATAAAACTTTTACATCGCATAGAAAAGAATTATACTTAAATTAGAATTAAGAATTATAATTAGAAGGAATAATATTAATTGATAAATTGGTGAGTCCATTGTACTTTATCACTGAAGGAAAAATTATAGATTATATCACTGAAAGAAAAATATGGTTAGTTTTGGACCTAACCACAATTTTATAGTATTTCTAATGATAATTATGATTAACATAATGATGCATATAGTTAAGTTAATCAGATTTCGTGTTAGAAATATTATAAAATTGTGATTGAGGTCAAAAGTAATTACATTTTTCTCTAGGTGTACTATCGGTACTCTCGATATCACATGTGTTAAAATGAATCCAAATCAAGCTAACAAATATAAACAAATATAAATAAACAATAACAAGCTTTTCTCTTTGATGCACCAAAAAAACTGAACTGTATTCCACCGCACTTTCCACTCGTCAAAGCTTGTTCATTCGCTTGTTCATTTGGCTTGATCCGGATCCAGCCTTAGACAACTTTAATTAAAATGATTGAAGACAATAATGGGAGAATGCTTCTCTTATCACGCATACATGCATGTCGGATGCATAAAGGAGAAGAAAATAATTATCGGCTCGCTAAAAATATTTTGGTTGTGTGGCGCACATAGATATTTTTATCGCGATCTCTCTCTTTCTCTCTCTCTCTCCCTCGAGATCCTGCGACTCCGGAGATTCGAGTTCTCGTCAGCGCGTATTTTTCCTCAAGAAAAACGTCATTCGCGCATCACCGTCACGGCGACGAGCGATCGGTCGATGCTGGTGCGACTAGTTACTGCAATGTAATATCGATAAACTCGGAAAACCGATAATTGACTGAAAAGTACTGACACGTGTGTGTTTGCCACTTTCATTCTAGATTAAGTTACACGATTTTCGCCACCCAGTTTTGTTGGAAAAATAAATGTCGCACTTTTTTATTATTATGGAAAAAATGTATCTATAACGTTGATATTTTTAGAATAATTCTATACATCGATAATTTTCAATATTAAAAAAAAATCCCTTTTAGAAAATTCCATCAAATGTTTTCTTTATATTTTAATATTTTCCATTAATATTCAAAATAAACATTTTATTAATTTTGGTGAGTACAACGTATCGATAGGTTTCTCCTTTCCTTCAGCTAAAATCAATTAAAAAGTGTCTTCAAGCTAGAACAACAATGCTTTTTACAATTTTTTTTGCAAACTAAGCGATATAAATATTATACTTAAAAAATGCAAAACATTTTCTTTACTGACACACAATAGAATGATAAAATAATAATCGATTACTTTTGCCCCAAATCTTTTCTTGCGTACAGATAAATAGATCTTTCGAATTTTATCGACGCTGCAAACACGAAAATTTATTCCCATCGAGAAAAGAGAATATTTCTCAAATATTACGTAAACTTGATTGTGAGAGTTCTCTCCCTACCATGCCATTCGCAAACTACCGTAACCGATCGTGTTCGAACAATCATGGACATGGGAGATCCGCGGCGCGTCCTTCACCTCTGCGACGAGATCTTGCGACCCGGGGAAACCGAGGGTTGTCGATCCAACGCGAGGTGTTCTCATTTTCCGAATGGAGCTGGCAGCGAGAACGAAGTTCGGCGCACGCGCAAATGAGCCCGGAAAACAAGCACTTTTCTGAAAACTAGGATACATAACGCGAATTAACTTGACCGTGCTAATTTCAATACCTGTGGAGAATTTTATGTTGACTACATTCGACTACAACACCTCTGAGGAAATGTATCATCCGTGAGAAAGCACGAAGAGAAAAACGTGGCAAGCGATTCAGGAAAAAAAATCGAGACCATGGGAAAGATTTCGCACTGTACAACAGATTCTTATCACAAGTTCTCACAGAGGAAACAAATTGGACGATTGCGAGTTGGAAGAATTTTTTGTTAGATTTTTTGTTAAACACAGTAAAATAAATTGTCACAGAAACCTAAAAACTTCACGAGATTAGCGTTCATCAATAAAAGAAAGAAATAATAATAATAGCATAGACGTTACATGTACTGGCTTTCAATAAATAAATCAATACATAAATTTCAATAGTGTAAATTGAAAGAAAGAAAAGGTCAATTGTGGTGAAATTGAATATTCAGACCGGCATTTATCATGCAACCTTGCGAATAAAATAATCATTCGTGGAGTCACGTCTTTTATGTTTTATTCATTTTTGCTGGAGATATTCATTCGGAAACGATTAAATATATAGGAAGCGTGAACATTAGATAAACTGCATCCGTTAGAACGGCATTGCAGCCTACGTAAGAGCGTAATCGACCAATCGCGACGATCGCTTCGCGCAGCGAAGTCCCGGAGCCGAAATACGAAGGTCGCGGAATCTCGGGGCTTTTACGCGTTATCGATAACGAGAAAGGGTGGTATTGACAACAGCGTGGAACGACATCACGTAGTATCGTTCTTCCGCTTTTCCTCGACGACGCGCGCCATTGTTCCGGCTAACTAATAGCGAGCGGCAAGAATTCCGCGGCGGAACTTCGATCGGCAGAGGTAGGGAGAGAGAGAGAGAGAGAGAGAGAGAGAGAGAAAAAAGAGTAAGGGAGAAAAAGCGACGACGACGTTCTCGCTTACGAGGGCGTCGAGATGGAAAGGGAGGCTTATACGCATCGATGGAACCCACTCGCTCCGTCCCACCGTCACCGCCACTGCTGTCAGAGGAGCGTCATCGAGGCCGCAGCGACATAACCTCTCGTGGAAGAGCCACCACTACCGCCACCACCGTCGACGTCGACGTCGTCGTCGTCGTCGCCACCAGCAGCAGTAGCACCAGGTCGGAGCAGACGACGTGCAACCCCGTCAGAAGCCTTGTCGCTCGTTACCGCCAGGTTGCGCCCGTCGACACGCGAATCGTGCGAGGGAAACTCTCCTCTCGGACGGGCCGGCGCCGCGGTTCCACTTCCGGTACCACTCGGAACACCGCTCGGGGCCTCGCGGGGCACGCACGTACGTCAGCGAGAGCGGAGCTGCCGGCTGCTTTTTCCGTCGCGTTTCGCACGCAACCGTGAAAGCGCAACGCGAATCGATGAACGTCGTCGTTGCAGCTCACCCCACTCGCCCCACTCGCCGCACCGTCACACAATCTTTCTCTCTTCTATCCGTACACTATCCGTACCTTTGCACTCGTTTGACTCGCCCGCTCTCTCTTTCTCTCTCTCTCTCCCTCAGTCACTACACGACTGTCGTCCTTGTTCCCGTGACTCACGGAGGAAGCGGAAGGGCGAACGTCCCCGACGAAGGGGAGCCGATTGACGGCATGAAAGACGGCGAGTCCGGCGAGTCCGGCGAGTCCGGCGAGTCCGGCGACTCGTCGCGACGGAAGAGACGACGTCTCCACGATCTCGAACCACACCCAAGGAAGGACGTGGTTTGAAGAGAAGGCCGGCCGGGAGGACGAGTCGCCGGGAAGTGGGAGAGACGACGCTGGCGCCGTACCGACCGTCCGACCCGACCCGGCGTCAAGAGGACGCCGTCGTCGCTGCCGACGATGACAGGTTGCTGCACGAGCCGCCGCCGCTGATCACCGCCGGGAAGAGTTGCCGGCTCGCGACTTATCGCGAGTGGAGTAGTAGACGACGCACGCAGTCGGAATACACCGCCCAAAGTGTATTTGTTAATGACGAATAAAAATGAAACAAGATTCGAGATAAAACACACAGTCCATCATTCTAAAGAGATAACTGATGTTTATATTGGCGTCAATCATTCATATGACGTATGCTGTCGATTAGGGATGCGATAGCAATCGGAACTCAGATCGCGCTGATTAGCCTTGAATCGACCGTGGTCAATCACCGTGTCGAGAAGTGAGGCTCGACCAAATCGATACTATCATTCAAAATAGCTCGTTGTATCGTAGCTGACAGATGGTAAGGTGCTAGTAACAGTCAATGTCGGCTTAAACTTGGACTTTGAATGACGAAAGGATAGTTTTACAATTAAAAAAATATAAAAATATACACACACTTTACAAAATCTTTGTAATAATTTTATAAATTTATAATTTATAATCATTTGAGTTTATAATAATATCAATTCTCGAGTTTCTTATAAAATTTATTTTTTAATAATTTAATAACTTCATAATTTATAATCATTTGAATTTATAATATGAATTTTCGAATTTCTTCTTATAAAAATAATTTATAAAATATCATTCAAATAGAATTGAACAAATTTCAAAGTAAAGCACATTTCAAATTCAATACACTTGACATTACTTTCATGTTTATCGTGCAATTAATAATCTCTTATAATCCTTTTTTACAAAATTTGCGCACTAACAACCTAACCAAGAGAGAATCGGAATTCGCTCTCGACATCCTCAATAAAAACACAGCGCCTCGGGCGCGACAAGTGATTCTCAATAGCGTGCGCCACGGATTTGATCAGGAACCGTTCTCCGAGCTAAGCTTGCGCGACAAACACTCGAGCCCGACGGAAGAACTCGTCCATTATCAAATCTTCCCTAGGTCGTCTCCCTTCGGCGAACTCCCGGATGCGCGAATGGGAGCAACAGTTGAGCCGCGCGCGCGGGTCAACGTCCAATGCAACGATCTCGCTCTTTCTCGGCCCGAGCGCAATGTACATACACACAATCGCGAGGCGCTGCCAAGTACCCCACACGCCGTATGCGTCGCCGATGCCTCTGGCAAACGACTCTTTGGGGCACCGCGGGCAAAAGGGGAGTTGAACAGTAGTGTCGCGCGCGCGGAGCGACAGTTGGTCGGCAGACCGGCAGGTTCACCGACGTTCGCACCTGCCGTCCGATGCTTCTTGGTTATTTGGCTAAAATCGCCTTATGATTTATCATCCCGATGCTCGGTAAGCTGACATTGTCGAACCTTTGTGCTGTTATTTTCTACGTGAGCCGATGCGAGCTACGATCTGATTTACGGTCGCCCGATTGAGTTTCGCCCCCGGACTTCGCATCCCCGATTCGGTCTGGTCAAAGTACGTATTCGTCTTAACGGAAGTAAATTAATAATGCTTATCCACCAACGAAATTAAATCTTTCAGTTTGGCAGTTTAAACTCATTAGTTAATCCATAGAAAGCCAATGTCTCACTTTGGCACGGAATCATCGACGTCTTAAAATACACCGTGACGCAAGTGCATCGATCGATCGATCAAGGCTCGCCCGAGCTGCGACTCGCACTCGTTCGCTTTTTTGAGCGCGTTTTTTTTAGTCTCATTTGTCTCATTATTTCATCAAAGTAGCGAGATAGAAGTAGCACGTTGCGATACACGTTTGGGTCATCGAATCCCGAGAGTGAAGAGAGGGGCAGAGTTGCGGCACATTTCTCGAGACGCGACGAGGAGAGAGGCAGATACAGGTGAATGACGTCAAGAGGTTGGCTGTGACGTCAGAAAGTAACCTGGAGCAGCAGGCCGCGTGGCGTTGCGGCGTGTCCGCTAATTTCTAGATGCCGAGGGAGAGACGGGCTCGTCCTCGTTTCTATATTAGGATCTAATGCAATATCCAACGGGACGTTCCTTTTTTTTTTTTTAAACGTGTCATCGCGTGGGAGTCGCACGAAAAAAAGGCGAACGATAAAATATATGATTTTATTAGAAGCGCCGTCTGGTCGAAGATAAATGCACGTCTAAATGCGCAAGTGACTCTCGATTGGTCGCATGCGAGGCAACTGGACCGTGTAAATTACATTCAATACGCGGCCTGGTGTACAATATTGATCGTGCAGCATCGACATCAATGAACGGCATTTATACCGCGAACGTAGTTTTCTGTGCTAGAAAATGAAATCGCCGGTGCTACTTTTATGAATGAAAATAGTGCCACGAGAAGAAAGTTCGAGCCCGGCGACTTTCACGGCGAGCAGAATTCCTACGAGGAGAGCTCGGCGGAATCGAGTCTACCGAAATCTGCGGAAGGGGGGGGGAGAAACTGAGTCCAACGATAATCGCGAACCTGGCGGTTTTATCGCGACCAAATGCTGCTGCAGAACTTGCAGTGTTAAACCCTGTCCTAGTTTAATGCAGTCGCATGACGTCATTAGGCGTGCCAAGAAGAATCGTTTAACCGCATAAAGCGCATCTGCGAGATTTTTTCCAAGTGTCAGCAGTGTCCCAGTTTTGCTGATAGTTTAAGATAATTCGCGTAATAACCACTGTATAAAAGTTCGAGATAGCGGCAATATTTCGTTCGCGATTATTACACTGAGAGAAAAATATAGTTGCAGCAACCACAATATCACTATAATTAATAGTTACTTTTGGACCCAACCATATTTTTATAGTTATTCTAACTATGCAAAATGTGGTTAGTTTAACATTATATTAAAGTCCTTGTAATTATAATATTAGTCCATGCAATTTAT
>VBVR01001345.1:0-31497 GCA_011638315.1 Tetramorium parvispinum | reverse complement strand
ATATATACCCAAGAAAATTATTTAGTTGCTGTAAACAAATATGTTATTTGTTTATATTTTGTTAAATCGTTTTGGTTTAGAGCACAAAGCAGAACTTGTTTAGAGAACAAAACTGTTTTGTTCTTTAAACCAAAACGATTTAACAAGATATAAACAAATAACATATTTGTTTATAGCAACTGAACAATTTTCTTGGGTATATATCAACAAAACTTTTGGTTCATAATACAAAATATTTTTCTCGGTGCAGAGCCCTCTTCAGCCATAAATAATTACAAGTAAATTTAAATGATAATCAATTCAGTAGTTAATGCAATTTAAAGTTAAACAGGGATAGCAGCTTTTGATTAAGAACCACAATGAAGAAATGAGTCAGTAAAGTCGAATTAGAACATCTGATATTTGATTATATCAAATTGAGAGCGAAATCGTTTTGTGGTAAAAAAATTTGTAATTTTATGCGGATAATGTCAGACCGCATTTGTTTGTCAAAATGAAAAAATGAAATGAGATTTATCAAACTAGTGAGCAGAGTTAATTGAGATTAATTCGTGTGAACATGCGAATTAATAAATGGAACATGTACCGTTCGCGGAGATCAATTGTCGATAAACGGAGTCACCTAGTAAACTTTCAGCCTGATTAATCGCATTCGTGCGTCAACCACGCGTATCTATGTACGAACGCGCGAAGTATATGTGCATGCGTTTGACACGATTCATCGGGCACAAGATTATATTCTAAATATCCCAAAAACGTCATTGAAGCGAACAACAAGCTGCATAAAAATGTCTTCAAGATATCTTCCGCGGAATCGAACTAGGGTTACAAAATCTCGAATTTTTGCGCGTGCACTTGAGAATTCGTTTCCCCGAAGGAGCGGCTATCGATAGTGGAAGTCCGAGTTAAGGACAGAAGAGAGAATACGTAATTTTTATTGAATGTTACTCTGCTGACTTATTTGATATATTTTGTTACATTTCGAGATATTTCAGACTATTCTACAAAATTCCCAAAATGAATTTATTTTGGAAAAAACTTGAAAAAAGATCCGGGAAAAAGAAATGATCGCGTTTAGTTTTTCGTATAGCTTACATAGAAAAAAAAACATTAATTTCAAATCAACAATAATATTCTCAATAATATATAAGTAGAAATATAAAATCTTCTTTAAAAATTTTGATAATCCTAAACAGAAACAAAATTTCTACTTACATATGAGAATATTATTGTCGATTTAAAATTAATGTTTTTTCAGTATATGAAAAATGAAAAAAGACAAAAAGACAAAAAGACACAGGTATCTATTATGCGCGACGATAAACGCGACGCAACCAAGTTGTACCGAGGAAATTACAAAGGAAACTAAACCGGCTAGAAATCCCCTTGGATCGTCAGAAGCGTGTCTGTCACTGGTGAATTAATTCGCCCGCCGCAACAAGTGATCCCAATCTCGGCAATTTCGAGATTTCCCGTGCAATCAGCTCGCGGCTGACAATTTCGCACGCGTTTTCCGCAAGACCAACCGCAAGACTTTCACCTAGCGTACCCGGTACGCCGGCGCGTTCTCCAACGTTCTCCAATGACGTGGTCGACCGACCGGCCGACTAGCCGATTGGCCGATCGGTCGGCTCTCGTCGTGTCTCGCGTTATGTGCGAAACCGAGACCCCGAGACCCAGTTTGCCGGGCGACCCGGCGCGCTCTATTAATAGGTGAAATGGTTTCTGCGTATCACGGATCCGCTGATAAGGCCGCCGAGTTATACAGCTTGATTAAGTGTGGAGGCGGCATTTCGAAGTCGTTACCTGCATCGCGATTGATTTGTACGATTTTCTCACAAGTTTAGATCTGCGAACACATCGCTGTTTTCGATTGTAAATTCTTAATATAGTATTTTAAACAGTATTCATCAATGACATTGATCGATGACGATTGCACACTGAGAGAAAAATATAATTACTTTTGGCCTCAATCATACTTTTATAATATTTCTAACTATAAATATGATTAACTCAACTATATGCATCATTATGTCAACCATAATTATCGTTAGAAATATTTGAAAATTGAGATTGAGGCCAAAAGTAACTATATTTTTCACTCAGTGCAAATGTCTAGCTTAGACTTTGATATCATAATATCAATAAAAGTTTATTAGCCATATATCGTAATTTGATTTAAACTTTACCAAGCAGAATTTTGAGAAATGTCGAGAAATGAATAGACTGTATTGACATGTTATACTATGAAGATTATTCAATCATGATATAGAAAATATTAATGTAAATATGTAGTGCTTCATTATGAACTGAGGAACTGATAAAATCCCACGATTAATTTCGCTTCCACTCACCTTCCACTTTTGCATTCGGAGGAAGCGATTGACTTTTACGACGTGGTTAATTTTGAAACTCTGTACGGCAGTGATATTTAAGGAATCATCATCGTCGGACGATTTCGGCGGGCTAATAGCTCGTTAGTCTTCTTATTTTCGTGCGCCTGAAAAGCTTTAGTATGACAGCGCAGATGAGGTTCTCGCGCGTACGCGGCCATTAACTCATCGTGCGCGCATAAATAAATCATACGTGGCTCTCCTTATCATCCCATGGGGTGGCGAGGGCTGGCTGGGGCTGGCTGGCTGGGGCCTCGATTTTCGGGACTGGTTTTTTCGACGGTCCTGCGGATTTATGGCGCGCAAAAGCGAACGAGAAGAGCAGCAAGAATACGGTATGCAGATGCAGTAGCCATGCCCGCGGCTCGAATTGCAACAAAGTTACAAGTCGCCTGTTGAATATGCAAGTGCTTCTGGCTAGGTCAAGGGTGTGGGAAGAGGACGCGTAGAAGAGAAGAGAGACAGCAGCAGCCTCTCTGTCGGGATCCCGTACCGGTGGGACATCCTGTTAAACTCCTGCGGTGCCCTCAGGGCCTCCGTCAGTATCCGTTGGTGCCTAAAATCCATGTCAGGATACACCTGATGCTCATAATACGGCGATTAAGGCTAAGGCAGACGCATAAAAATGCGGACGACCGAGAGACCGAGTTACGAGATTGCAACTAAGTAAACACTCGCCCTTCTCGGAGCTACCGCCATTGAATATTCAAGGACGAACCAGGATCCAGCCGTCGCATCCAGCCCGCCGACCGGCATTTGCCAGGGGGAGGGAAGAAGGATGGGACGCGTCTTCCTTCGTCTCGCGACGAAGGACGAGGCGCGCGAGCGCATCTTTCCGTGCGCTCCGGGAGAGACAGGGAGGGGCGCAGCCGCGATAAAAAGAGGTATCGCTCAGAATTTATGGGGGACTCGTTTTCATATGAATGACACGCCAGCATTGGCTGTGTTATTAGAAAGTATCGATATCAGCGATACCAGCGATACCAGCGATACCAGCGATAGGCGAAAGAAAATCCTTATATCCTGCGAGAATAACCGAAAATATTAACTCACTTTCAAAAGGTGAGATTAAAGAGAGCTAGAAATATTTTCCGAGAGTGTGAGTCATTTGGGTATTTCTCTAATTATATCTTCATAACGGAATATCCTCATGATGTATTTCACGGTTTTTTTTAAGAGAATCGTCCTTTCTCCGGAACAATCCCAATTCACGTCGCTCTGTCGCGTTGGATCTCGGCGCTTTAAAGACGAGCCCCACCTTCGGTTTCCCTTTTATTCAGCAAAAGTGAGAAAGCGGAAAAGGGGATGTCTGGTCAAATTACTTTCATCGCTTCCACGTGGTCCCACATTCATCCACGATGAATCCATGTAAGTCGCCCGTACGCGTATATACATACACGCACACGTAGATCGGTGGTAGCTTCACCAAACGGATATATATGCGAGTCAAAATTTCATTATGCATGGATTGACCCAAGCTCATGCTTCAATACTACATCAGCATAGATTGGGATCGAATCGGGAGTTTTTTGGATGACTCCTTTTTTTGGTCCCCCAGTCAGTATGCGCGGCATAATCGGGTCGTCGATACACATCACACGTCTCGGTCATCCTCCTCTCTCGCAAACGGTTCCTACGATCGAATGTTCTCGCTTATGATGGAAGTTTTCCCAGTCATGCCAAGATTATCGATTTCTAATGTCCCGTACAACGTCCATAATCGTCAATGCTTATTAAAGAAATCAATAAACAAACAATTGTTCACGATTGTAAAGTTGAACCAATGTTAGCTGATTAATGTTAAGGCTAAAGAATATATCTCTAATCTGAAAATTAAACGAACTGAAAAGAAGTGATAGAGAGCACCGGCGAAAAGAAAAAGAAATATATATATATGAATGAAGTTTGATTACTGCTCAAGTGAGACTATGCGAATGCAATCGAACACTGTTAACTCGTTAACTCGTTAACTTTTAAACTCATAGTGTCAAATTATATTCAATTTCAGTCATTTTTAACTATTCCATAGGTCGCCACTGCTCAATATTTCATTAATTTCGACTAAAAGAAAGAAGGAAAATTTTGACTAACATGGAAGTTAATTTAAATAAATTAACGACATGTTGAGTAATACTTACTCAATATGTATGTCGTAAATTTTGTCTCATTGTTTTAGTTAAATTAATGGAATATTGAGTAGCAGCAGTGGCAACCCATAGGAGTTTACAGTGAATGTTAAAGGATTATCGTTTGAAGTCATTGCGGTACGAGAGTAGGAATGGTCCCGGACACGAGACAGGCGCGTCCGCCGCGCGCAAATTTCGCTGTCGATGCGATCGTGAAGAAGAACATGGAAAAAGCGGTCGTTTATCGTTGTCAGCATGCAAATTGGCGGACGCGCCAGCAAAAGTCAATGACATCGGGTGATACACGGTGACGCCGCTGCAGTCGTAAACCCGTCTTTATCGGTGGCATAACAGGTTTCGGTGAAATTTGTACCAACATAACGTGCACGCGCGCGCTTCTGTGTGAACGGAGAGGAAATCTACCACCCGTGGACGACCTGGAAGCGAATTACGTCAGAATCAACCTGGGGTCCATCGAACCCAGATTCCACGCGTTTACTGCTTTCCGGAACATTCGCGGCGGCGGGAAAAAAATCATGCGGAGCCGCGAGGAAACTAAAGAGACTGTTTTCCAGAAACAGTCGCCAAATGTAAAGTAGCGCGAGACACACCGGGTATCTTTATGCGAAACGACGATTTTGAGACCTTAGACTATTTCAATAACGGATCGATCGAGTTCTGACACTTGGATCGATATAGTCTGGGTTTGAGTTATATAATAAAAATGTTTTTATTTTTTCAGAACTTACATTAATCTGGAAGCAGACGAAAAAATAGTGCGAGCCAGAAATGCATTCCATTAATGCGCGAACATCTTGCAAAATAACATTTCATTACAATTAATTTTCTTGAAAGAAAGAAAACGCATATTGTTCCCTACATTGTTGAACTATTTTATATTTTATTCATTTTCACATACTTTATTAAATAATGAGTGACTTCTCTGAAACATAGTGAAATGAATTGTAGATTAATATACGATGCTAGAAAATAATTCACGCTAAATATTCTACAGCAATCACGAATTATTATTGACAGTTCTTATGTTGTGCATCTAATATTTCTTTGATCGAATTTGTATAACTGTACAATTGTTTGCGCCTTGTGAGCAAAATTTCAGAGATCGTTTTCTCGGTTGGAAATCGAACAGCATATAGAAAGTCAATAACAATTGCAATTACAGTTCAGCGTTCGTGAGAAACAGCGTGAAAAGAAACGTGAAAGGCCGTGAAGACGAAATATCTCGCAGTGTTTGTTGTCGCTTAAAACTTGAGCAAGGAAGTCTCTGAAGTACTGCCTGACCCAGACGATCGGGGGGACTCGTTCATCCCTACTCCGCCTTCCTGGTCGGTCAAGGCCAACATCATCTCCCGCATCTCATTAGTCCTTTTTGCACTCAATTTCATTCAGTTATCGCACAAAAACGTACAAACATGCGCGTTCGACGTAAATATACATTTTTTTTTACTAAAAACCTCAGCAACCGCATTTCTAATGTTAATTATTCCTATAAATTACAAATTGTGTTTGTTAAACAATATATTTATTAGCAAAATTACGGAAATATTTTTCGAAGCAGCGAATGCTTAAATTTTCAACTTTCGATCATTGGCGCTGTTATTAAATATCCTATGTGTTATAATTAATTTGTAATATTTTTATTCTTGTCAAGATTAAATGAATTCGCGGTAGGTCAGCTCGCATATATGACTGCGAACGCTTGTGAATAACACCGTATAATTACTTTTGCATCATCGGAGACAGCACGTTTCGCTCACGCGAGCGAAGGAAACGTCATCGAACTACGCGTGCCGGGATATGCCGGAATACGCTCGATGTAAAATCATAAATAGCTGGATCTCGCTGGGCGTGTAATTGCGGCGGACAAGTATTAATATATGTATAAAATTATATGTGTCTGTTGGCATCGATAAACCCGAAGAAATTGCCATTTGGAAGCCAACCAATGTCAAGGCCAGCGTTCTTATATATCCATTCACCGCAGCGGCCATTACCCCGGAAGAGAGAAGCTCTCTCTCTCGGAGACCAACGGCTTCGATGTTAAAGAGTTGGCGACAAACAACAAATGCCGAAAACAGGAAAGTGTGATAATGTGTGGGTCTTCGATGTTGAAAAAAAATACCAAAGATCGGTCGCGTCCTTCGATCTCTAACTGTTTTCCTACAGTTGCCTGTGCAGCTTATTACATTATGAGATATGTTCCAAATCTGGGAAGTCACAATGTCAAGGAAAAAGTCAGAAGAATAGAAATTCATGGAGCAACATAATCGTAACCGCCAGCTGACAATGACAGTTGCATCACTATTATAATTTCCTACTCAACAATGTAATTGTCATGTATAACATGTATTATATTACATTTATATTGTTAAGTGGGAAATTATAATAATGAGGCAATGTTATTAGCAGGCGTTTACTAGAGAACGGTATCTAAACGTAACGACATTGTGCAATTGCATAATTAGTAATAAATATTTTTAACTAAATTTGTCGATGACGATATTAATTATGTCTCGCAATGGAAATTTCTGGTTGGTGCGAGAGCCTCCCATGCGTGGCGTAACGAGAAACTCGACGCGCGAATCGCCACGGTCCATTGGCGATTTCGAGCATTCCAGTTACACTTGGCCGGCGAGGGAATCCGGCAGTGATTCATCGGCGCTCCGCGAAGGAAAGAATCTCTCTCTCTCTCTCTCTTTTTCTTATGCAATTCTCTGATGCAACTGGTGTTTCGTGCGACGTAGGAAACGAAACTGCCGTTCCATGCGTCACTCGCTCTCTCGTGGTGCGCGCGTACTTATTTACCTGTCGAAACTCGGTCACAGACTACTCCTGAACCGTATGACGCGCTCTCGTGTCTCGACTACGCTGTCCGAGTAGCTACCGTTGACGGAAGAGCCGGAACTGTATCTTGTCGGATCACCGACGTCGCAGGAAGCTATTTCGATGGATGCAAAACTGATTTCCTTTTCAACTTTTATCGGACACTAATTGCTACTCAGTATAGTTCCCTCCATCAGTTAAAAAAAATAAAAAAATAAGGGTCTGTTTTTCCGACTTGGTAAGCTAACTAATAGTTAAATCATATATCTGAACTTGTCTAATTTGAAGATAATACAAAGACAGACATATGATTTAACTATTAGTTAGCTTTACCAAGAAGTTGGAAAAACCGGCCCTACGTGAAGAGTATCAAATCCAAGTAAAAGTAAATACAATTTTTATAATTGTTTTCTGTACTTTTTTTGTTTTCGTGGGATTATCGTGGGAAGGGATGTTCGTTATTTATATACACCGTCGAGAATCGGTTCTCGCAGTGTCCATCAGTTAACGTTCTAACAGAAGTTAATCCACAAGTTGACGCACTATCATAGGAATATAAATCGCGTCTAGTAGCCGTGCTCAAAGACTGGATTCCTGACTAATGTTGCCATCGGCTAGATAGATGCACGACTCTCCTACTAAATACATGTCCCCGTCGGGATTCCACTGACTGACGCCGAGGGAAAATAGAAGCTCCGTTCCTTAATGCGATCCTCCGTCCCTCTTCACGCGCGCAATTCTCGGCCTTGCGACCAGCCATCCACAATATAAGGCGGATAAGGCCGAGTTAAGTCTTCGTGCAAAGGTATCCTTGCTACGCTTTCGCGCGTAAACATCCTCCGAGAAATTCATCTCGGAAAACACGCCGGTAGACACGATAATAATTCCAGCAACCGAAGTACAGGTTCTGTAAGCTCGCACGTTAAACGCACGTTAAGAGCATTCTTTCGTCTTTCGAGATGAATCTTCAAGCGTGAGCCAACAATCTATTGATTATACATTTTTACGATTTTCTAATGATTTAATTGAATTGTCATCTTGATTCCATAGTTTTACGTTCCATAGTTGATGCAAAATACTTTAAAACATTTGAGTTTTTTCTTCGTTAATTTTGAGAATCTCGTTAGATTATTGCTGTATAAAATATATAAAAATATACATAAAATAAAATTAATAACGCGATATCAATGGATTCCTTTTGTTTACCGATTCTTATATTGATCGACGCTCACCGTTAGCTGCCTTCGGAATGAATTACAAAGGCATAAACAAGACTTGTGTTTATGGAGAGGCAGGATTCTCGATCGAATCCTCGCTTGACGCGTGGCTGATCTCCTTTTTTTAGCAGGTCGCAGTGGGGTCAAATCCGTTGAACCGGTTCAAAATTCGGGTCGCATTTCGGGCCTACACGGCTCTACTCTACTCTGTATCTCGGGTGTACTCTCCTGCAATTCAAATTTAACCTCCCGCGCATCAGGACCTGTGGATTTATGTACATTTTGATAATGCAGCGATAGAGGTGGGCGGCTCTGGCGCGTATTTCGTTGTCCTGGACGTGAACGTGTAATGTGTCATGTCGTGGATATTTCGGCCTGCCACTGGTTGCATATCGCAGACATATCAAACACCCACGACACATGACGACCAAACGTGTTCTTCGGTTAACATCCATTCGAGGCAGTTATCGGACGACATCGTCCCCTTATCTTATAAATGGCTCAGTTACCAGCGAATATGATTTTAAATATTAATTATTTTCGTGATTGAAACATTTTCTAAATAATATAATCGTGTAGAAAAACAGATAATTATTATGGGATAAATAACGACCTCAGGCCAATTAAAATTTTTATACTGCACATGTTAATGTATCTAATACTTTTTCATCACTTACACAGAAAAAAATTCTGGTTAAAACGGACGAATCAGGAAAATCTTGTAGGCGTAATCAAATATTCTAGTTATTATACGTTATAAAGTATTGAGTTCTATTATACAACCAGAATTAAGAGACATGATTGTGTCTCACGCCAAGTGTAGTAGTAATAGTAACCAAGAGAAATTTTTCGCGCGCTTTGCGCGCGTAGCCCGCGCAACCACCGGAAGACCATCTTTATATCGGTGCGTACACTTGGCCCTTTTTCTTAACCTTTTTTTAAAAAGATAAAGTTTTAAAATCATATCATTACTTTTATAGGAGAACATTTTTATAGAAAAGACCTTTTTTTAGAATGCGATATACTAAATCCATTTAGATAGGATAGAAAGGAAATGAAAAAAAGGAGAAAAAATTTTAAAAGGTTTCAAGAGAATATCGTTCAACTTCAATACTATATTATCTGAAAAACATGCTTCGAGATTTACTGCTATCTAAATGGATCCGAGTGTTCCATCTGCGCATATGTGTATAATGATTCTTGCTCTATGTCTTTATCTTGTCTAGGAATGTACATTTCGTTTTTTAAAAAATCGGACCAATTACTACTTTTGATATATTTAATCACGCCTACAAGATTTTCTGATTCGTCCGTTTTTAACCAGAATTTTTTTTCAGCGTACCTGCATTAATAGATTTTGTTTGTAAAAATTCTCACGACGGATATAAATTCATAGATTCTGTCTAACGTTACGTGCTGTTTAGATAGCACCGTCTGATTGTACGTTATCATCTGTCACTTGCAGCGGATCCTGCCGCGTCAAATTGCAACCGATAGACATGCCAATTAATTATCGAGCACCGATGCGTCGGTTGGAGCAACTCGGAATATCGCAATTTCTATCAGCGCGCCAAGAGCAGATGCAATTTGACTGTATCCGTTTTAAACCACGCGTCAGATGCGATCGGGATACCGCTTAAGCACTCCGACATTAATATCCTGCCAAGAAGAAGCTCGCCCAGATCCGATCGTCGATCCGTTGGTCGCTTTTTAATGAAAATCTGATCAACAATTATAGCTTTAAATTTACGTATAGTTATTTTACCGTTTCTTCAGGATATAAAATATAATTCCGTATATCCGCCATTTAAACAGTATATAATTTTTTTTATTTGGGTAATTCATGCTTCTAGAGAATCTTTATATTTCAGGTATAATCTCTTCCTCCGTGAAATATTCTGCAACCTGAATTATTTTACATTAGAATAAGAGTTTAATTTTGGATATCTATTCCACGTTGAATAGTCCTCTTCAACTTCAGAGTGCGAGATCTCCGAAAGAAATCTTCGAGACGAACCATCGCCTGGCAACGATCTTGCTCGGATTTTCGGCGAAAGACATTCGCAGACATTATCGTGCCGATTCTCTCTGCCGAGATGGTGGAATTATACTGATGTCTCCTTTTTTTTCTCGATGCAGCGCTTCTCGTGATACTGATACGCGAGATCGGATGCTGGACCTACGAAAGTTAGACAGATGCACCCGGGCCATGATTTGAAATCCAAATCGATGGCGCTGCATCAAAATCGTCGGGCACAGAGCAACGAATACATTTATATCAAATATCAAGTGTCTCTCCTCCTTTTTTCCTCACCCCTCTTTCCTCTTCTCCTTTTTTTTGTTCTGATTCTCCGTGGATTTTCCTCGGCAACGAATCTATGGAAATGACATTATGATTGCGATATTATGCTCTTATTAATCATCCGTTTTTTAATCTGTCCATCTCAATGTTCGCCGGATGCAAATCCCGTAACTTGCTTGTCGTAGGTTTTGGCCGATTTCGACGTCACCTTGAAGGAGATCTTCGAGCGTCTGCGGGTTTCTATGCATGCGTCCTTCACGATCGCGTTAGGCGTTTGCATTGATGTACATAAAAGAACAGTTCTTGCGGACTAGAACAAGTTGCCAGCTGGAACATAGATATTTCTTTTCGTTGTTTTTACATTGTGGTAGGCTGGGGCTCTTTTCGTCTTCGCGAATTTTTCTTTTAAACGATTAAAGACTTATACGATAGAATTCATTTTTATATCTTGAATAGGAACATTATATAATTATGTTATAATTTTTCTTTGTAAAACATGTATGTCTTTTTATGGATTATAATGTTACAAATTACATCACGCAAATCCTTAAACGTTCAAAATTTTCATATTTTTTTTAAAAAGAATGATTTCTATTACAATTTTATTTTTATTTCTAGCGTGTCTCTCAGCCAAGTATTTCGCTCGGACGGATCTTTAGTAGCAACGCGAGTCGCCATTGAAACGCGTTCTATTCGATACCGCGACTCGTCTAACCTGAACACGAGCTGTTTTTGTGGAAAATCTCCGCCTAGAAGAGTCTACAAGACCAGTTCGCCTAGCTTAGAACTTTAAGTACATAGTCATGACCTCGGATTGCTCGATAGACGAGAACGTGCTTGGAATACTACTATAAATTGTTATAGGTTTTTGAAAAACAGAACTCGCCTGCCTCAAAGTAAATTCAAAGTAGATTCAAGTTTATATAAGTTTGATTTATAAATGTCTTGGATGACAAAACAATAGTTTCAATAATTTTTTACGCTTAACAAATTGATTAGGTTTGTTGAAATAAATTTTTGCCCAATTTCAAGAAATCAATTTTCTTGCAAATAATAAATTAAAATAAAGACGTTAAGAATATAGTAGTTTAATTTAATTAACAATTTCTTTGTATTGACGCTCAGAATTAGTGCGTTCCGTTCTTCTGGATCTACGCAGAAGCACGAGACTTGTAGGCGACAAAGATGGACATTTAAGCGCTCTGGCTGGTCGGACAGACTAATTTCCCTTTTATCGGATGGCCGCTTGGCCGCGATAATTGGATGCTCGTCGCGAAAGTTCGTCCGCGGGTGAAATTAAATGGTGCGACATTCAAACGTGAGAGAGCACCCGAAAACCGGTTCTGCCGCAACGCTCGCGTCGCAAGATGCGGCCGACCGACCGGACGGCCGGCTCGAGATAAATCGACACGGAAGAGTGTCGTAATCGAGGAGGCCGGAGAGGAATCGCGGACAAAACACTACCCCACATGGTGCATGATACAGGTGCTGAGAGCGTAAAGATGCTCTTTGTCTTTCCGCGGAAAATCGGACCCCTCAATCATAAAAGAATGATTGATTAAAAAAAATAGTTTGGCTAAACAATATAATTTGATATATAAGTATCATATGTGCATCACTCAGAAAATAATAATTTTGATATACGTGGAATCTTCTTCTAAATCTTATATTTTTTACTCTTATATATTGACCTCAAGAAGATTTCTCTGAAATCAAGAGAAAATAGTATAAACAAAAGTATTTAAGATAGAAAAAAGTAGTTTTTACTTTATTGGAAGAGGAATACGTTTGCTATAAAACAGTGAGCTTATAGAATATGAGATTATAGGAAAAATCACTTTAAACGTAACTTTTTTTTTGGGTGATAAAAATGAGCGCATGCACTAAAATGTTTCGTGCAATGGCCGCAAAAAAGACAAGCTGAGAAATTGCAAGCGGCGAGTCGCGATGAAATGAACTACTTCTTTGTCGTTGTCACTTTTTCTCGCTCCCATTTGCGAAGCTCCGTTACGGATACGGTGTTAATATTCGCGCCGGCTCCCGATCTAGAACCAAATACTTATTCATCTGTTCGGTTACGTGAGAACCTCGACGTAACGATTCCGCGTTTGCGATCGGCGAGCGAGACGCTTCGGTAATGACCTAGGTAGACTTTTGCGCGAACTAATAGCTGCATCACCCTCGATAGTTCACGTTGAAACTGATTACTAAAATAACGTCAAAGAGTGAACATTTTTTTTTAAAGAATGTAATTTTAATTTTATTTCTGTACATTTTGAATATATTTTCTGCACCAGTATTCATAAAATGAATATTAATATCGTGACGAAACGAAATTCTTAACGATATCTCCTTAATAAGAAAACGGCCTGACACCTCGACTTTTTTTGACAAAAAAAAAGCAAAGTGACAAAAAATCAAAGTGTCAAATAATTCGCCAAAAAATCGAAGTGTCAGTTTTTTTTTCGGGATTGAAATTATAGACGCCAATATCGCGGCTGATCGAATTACGCGAACCATCGAAATTCTGTCCGTTCCTTCGAAAACGCCTTAGCGACTTAGACGCCAATATCGCGGAAATGATGAAAGGAGGTTCGCGCAACAGAAAAAAAAGAGCCGATGTAAAGAGAAACTTAGGAGGTCTTGCCGCTCCTAGATCGAGACTCTAGACGTAAAAAAACTTTTACCTTCGATCGGCATCAGCATGTCTAACGCCTCTCGTAACGATTCGCCGCGCAGAAGGCGCGAGGCGTCGAGAGCCGAGAGCATGGGGCGCGCGACGCTCTGAGCCGCGCGCGCGAATGGGAGAGATCCCGGTCTCTCCATAAATGTATCCGTCGCGAATTTTGCAATTGGCATATCCAACGACCGGGATATCTGTTCCCGTTCGCTCCCTGATAGCGCGTTGCGTTATGCACGCCGCTTATCCGCGCTTATGTAAAAGCGCGTCTCTCTTGACCGTTAGAGCTCAATGCACGACCGCTACATGCAGATCGAACGTGTCAGCGCGGACGCGCCGGGCTCGCAGGGAGAGATATCTCGCATGTGCATGCTCTCGATCTGCCGGCGTCGGAGGTGCAGGGGAGAGTACGCCCGTTACATTTTCAATAATTTCTTACGCAACTCGTCGAGCCGCATTGGAATCCTACCGTCTGTCTAAATGCGATTCGGCCGACTCAGCGTCGATTCGTCGTTAATTTGCATGCCTCCGGCTTCCAGCAGCTCGCGTTTCTCACCTATCCATTTTTATATCTGCGTACGATTTTTCGACCAATTTCCTCTACGAATTTATTCGCTCGGCTTGGTAACTGAATGGCAACCGTTGATCGATGTTAATACCATACATCAATTTTTCTTCTTATAGAGAAGTTCGCGCGAGTCTCTCGCAAACGGTAAAATTGAAGTTTAAGTATGAATGGAATTATTCGATAGGTCTACTATAACACCTTGAATCCTGGGCTGCGTTTCAAAACTTTACTCCGAGTAGACGAGTTAACTTTATCGCCTATCCAAAACACAAAGTAACTGACTATATGGGCGGAGTCTATTCGTTCCAAAAGTAAGAGTAAAGCACTCTCAGAGTTAACTATATTAACCCTGCTTTTCAGGTGGGTTGAAAGAGTAAGCTATACGTCGCGTTCCAAATCGTTCGATTTAAGTAATTTACTTTCCCTCCCTACTTTAGGTTTTTTAGAGTTGACGGAGTAAAGTTTTGAAACGCAAGACCCAGAAAGACCTTGCCGAGCACGTGGCACAGTTACGAATAATGCGAAAATTTCTCTAGGTCATGTTTATTTCGCGTGTGGCGTGATGCGAGAAGTCCTCGAATAGGACGCAAATAAATCAGAGACATGTCGTAATCGATGTTGTGCTCTTGCGCGTAGAAAACGACAAAGGGTTTTATCTGCGTTGTAAACGTGCGACGTGCAAAAATGTCATGAGATGAATGACATCGAGGGAGTGGAAACGGGTGGAGAGATTTTTCAAAGCGCCGGCCAGACGGTGCGTCGCGTCGCGTCGCGTCGTTCCGGTGGCGGTCCTATCCGCTGCTATCCTTAACTGTCCTACAAATCCAGGCAAAAGGACGAGCGAGCTGCAAGGTAGGCGACCATCACCGCGCGTCCCGCCACCAATCTTATTCATTGCTAATCCGGATAACCTTGATTTTCGGTGCTGGTCGCCTTCGTATCGGCCGTCTCGGAATATATCTGCCACACTTTTTATCGTCGACGCATCTATCTGCGGCCAGATCGGCAATGCGACCATCAAAATCGCCAGGGAATAAATGCCTCACACACGAATCTCGGCCATGTATCGCATCGTTCCCCAAGGAGAGGACATCGTCGAAGATTTACCACGAGTGAAGATTAACGCGCGATGAAAATTGACGGGCCGAAAACGATTTAGCTTCTTCGGTAGGTTGAGACAATACCTCAGAATCTTTTTGAATACTTAATTCTTTTACTAATTCGTCATTTGGATGTTTCCTAATTATTCAAACGTATAAGTAAGCATGGTAAGGAATATGAATTCACACCATGTGTAATCGTGTTTCAATTCGTCCTTCATTGCTGTCGAGTACTTGACAAAAGTGTGTCGCGCTGCTTATTTCACTTTCTTCAGTTTTGCTTTTTCTCTCTTCGTAGTAATTACGATTCACTCTTATTTCGGCTTTTTCAATGAAATAATTTACTGCATCAATCAAATATATTTAGTACCCTTCTTTTTATACATATATATTATGTGTAATAGCAATTGTAATAGCAATTTTGGAATTTCGATAATTCGGGAATTTGTGTGGTCTCTTATTTATCCATGCATTCTCGATTGCTATGGTTTTTTCACATTCCGAATCAATTTTCTATTTTGACATCGTAATGCTCGTTTGCAAATTATTAAAGCAAATATTAATATAGGTGATAATATTTATATTTAATATGTATTATGTATGTATATTACATATTAATATTTGCTTTAATAATTTACAAGTACATTATAAGATAAAATACACGAGCATTATAATGTTCAAAAAGAAGATTAATTCCGAATGTGGAAAAATCACATGTAGTAATCGAGAATGTGGAAAAATAAGAGAACTTTACACAAATTCTCGAATAACCGAAATTCCAAAATTGCTATTTTCTCCAACGCATACTCTCACGTAGAAGTCATAAGAAGTGACGCGTGCTACGAACAGATTCCCCCGCTACGAGAGGGACCGCGCTACGAAAGCGAAATGAAAAATCGTCGCGACGATGATGAGAACGACGACGGCATGAGGAGAAGGAAGACGATGACAGCGGCGGCAAGCTTCCGGCCATGACTCGCAAACGGAGAAGAGGGCTTTCCCGTTATGCACCTCGTCTCTCTAGAGTTGATTTGGCGAGCTGGTGGCGGCGGCGGCGGCGGCGGCGGCGGCGACGGGCAGAGAGGCCGGTACCGCTAGCTTCCCAGAAATCGACTCTCGATAATACGACTCGATACGGATGAAGTAATCTCTCCACTGTCGCAGTGAGTGAGAGGGAAAAAAACATCGGCACTGACCGGTGGGGCACCGTGTGTCCATGCCATGTGATCCCCGGGGGAGTAGCGGAGGATAGGGGCACATACGCACCACCATAACTCTCATGCTTTATTCATTAATTTGAATAAATTCTAGAAATGTATTCTCCTCCTTACAACGTATCCTCCTTTTCACGTGGAGTCTTTCTCGTCAAAATTACGCATTTCTCTGGTTGAATTTACATTTTAACTCGTACATTTAATCGCTACTGTTAATATATGTACTTAATCATGAGTTGACTTTTGTAGAATATACCTTGATTTTGTTTATGAATTTTTGTGCCAGAAATGGAACACGTAAATTCTCAATGTCGGTAGTGAGTAGATTGCACAGTCTATAATTTATCGTAAAACAATTTCGTATTTTTTGTTTTTACATTCATCTAAAAAAAGAAATAATGTTAATCTCAAATATTTTCAGGACAAAAATTTTAATTCTTATATATTTTTCCTTATTATTGTAATCACGCAAATGTGCACATCGCACATGTATTATCCATGCTTTCTATTATTCCAAGAGAAATTCGGTGACCGATAAAACCCGCTTGTTTTCCGCGTAAACAATGTTGTAAACTAAATTAATATGGATGAAAGGAAAAGAAGACATCATTAGAATTGTATATTTCACTTCCTTCTCGACGAACAAAACGCATTCGCATAGTTGTCTCACGATTACATAACGTCATTCAGCATCCTTTTGAGACGGATTTAGGATTCAAGATCGATCGATTTTTCTCGATGAAAAGTCGGTCCAGACGTAAACAAAGTCTACCGTCTCAAAGTGTGACAACGCGGAGGAAAAGTTTTGCAAAAAAGATGATTGCTAC
Source organism: Tetramorium parvispinum (assembly GCA_011638315.1). NCBI lineage: Eukaryota > Metazoa > Arthropoda > Insecta > Hymenoptera > Formicidae > Tetramorium > Tetramorium parvispinum. Next base: position 14,226 of record VBVR01001345.1, on the reverse strand, counting down.
ACATATAGCAAAGTATTTATTTCTTTACAATGTTAAAGTAGATAATAAAGTCTGGGCTTTTAAATGCAAGATATTGACTATTTTATTTTTTATTACAGCTTGATGCGTTCTCCATTGAAAATAATTGTGATAAATAATTTATTCCACCTTGAAAATAAATATATAATTTATATGATTGAGATTTGACGATAAAGCGAAAAGTCATGGATCTCTTTTATCCTTTTTCGCCACACACGTGGAAACTGTAATCCACCTTTATGCGATTCTCATTAGAGCTTTTTACCGAGTTCGAAAAGTTGAACCAGGCAGCCGATTACGTGAAAAAGGTGACTTCGTTCTCCATCCACGTACCCCGTGGAGGACCAAAAGCGAATTACCATTGATCACTCGACTTCGGCATTCGACTTCGTCTTGGCCGCGAGTACATCGGTATCGGGTGGTCCCGGCGCAGCTGCGAGTACGCGTAGCATACGCTCGCACACTACCATGTTCGCTGCCAGAAAACTCGATGGCACCTTAAGGAGAGAAGTCAAGGGCAAGAAGCGTCCCTTCGTTTGCACGGCCTGGGCCCAGGAGGCCGCGGATCCTACCGGCGCGGCGCGGCGCGGCGCGGCGATTCCTCTCCCCACCTTTTCTCCTCTAGCACCCGTCCCTACCACTACGTAGGTTTGCTCTTTGCTCCACCGCCTCCGGGGCCCTTTTCCTCTCCCTCGTCTCCTTCTCCCCGTTCCTCGGCGTGGCGGTCCCGCGATCATCCCTCCGGCCCTTCTCCCTCGGTTTTTTGCGGGTCGCGGAAGCCTTACCAATCTTACTCATGCGCGAGCGAGTATGTCCCTTCAAGTTTTCTTAAAATTCGTCTCTGTTTAAGCAGAGGCAGAGGGGTACGCTCTTACGATCCATACGAGAGTGTCCGCCTCCTTCTCTTTCTCGTCTTTCTCCACCTCTATCGCCACCACCTTCTTCTTCTCCTCCTTCCCTTCCTTCTCCTGTTGCCCATCTCGTCTCAACACGAATCCATATGTATGGGGTTGAGGCGCACAGTGCTCGACGCAAATGTGCTGACTACATTACGCCCAGCTATATAAGATAGCCGGACAACCATCCTATCCCCACAGACCGAGTCAGATCGGCGGACCGTTCACAGACGGGCCACAAGGAGCTTGCGTCCCGATCGGCCGATATTCATTCGCGGTGAAGACATCACATCCGTCCTGTGGAGGAGCCGATTATTGTTGACATTTCTGGCGAAGTGAGCAAGAGACTACTGGCGAGTTCAAAGAACAATCTTATCGAGAATATCGGCAAAAGCAACTCAATTATCGAGACGCGTGCTTCGATTTAAAAAAGAATCTACATTCCGCAGATAGATAGATCGAAGTTTTGAAATCAGATAACCCGAACTCGGACGGTAGCAAAATATATCCATCGAAACATTAAGAAGGGAACAGTCTTCCAGATCGTCAGAAAAAAGAGAGAAGAAAGAACTTTAGAGGAAGAAAAAAAAAAGGAACCGGGCAGACGACTCTCTTTAGTGAAGGAACTTGTGATTGTGCCGAAAGATGATTTTTATCAGCGCCACAACGTACTTCCTGCTCGCTATCATTCTGATGGCTTTGGTCTTGATTGTAATGGACCATGTCACATCGAAGAAGAAGCCGAAGAAATTATACGACGGTGAAGAACTACTGGATCCACCTGGGCCAAAGCCGTGGCCACTTCTAGGATCTCTTCATATTTTGGGACGCTATGACGTGCCGTACAAGGCCTTCGGCGACCTCGTCAAGGCCTACAACAGCCAGGTGATCAAGCTCAAGATGGGATCTCTACCTTGCGTCGTCGTCAATGGATTGGAGAACATCAAGGAAGTTTTAATTACCAAGGGTCATCACTTCGACTCGAGACCAAACTTTATTAGATATCACCTCCTCTTCTGCGGCAACAAGGAGAACTGTAAATATTTTATTCCTATTTTATCATCTCTACAAGCTTCCATCAATAGTCAATTCAAAATTAGTTGTATTTTTTTAAACATATAATATATTAAATTAAGATCAACAGGATTTATGGCCAAAACATTGAGGGATAGATGTGCGACTTTTTTTTTACACAATTAGAACAGTTTCCTGAATGATTTATTATCCTATCGAATATCGATATGAATAATTAATAAACTGAATAGGAATAAACTGTGGTCAGTTAATACTTTTAGATCGCTTGTCAAAACAGAGATTGATTACGCTCACGCAATCGCAACGAATCACTCTCTCAGCGGTTTGGGTCACGTTGCGAGCACTGTTTTCCGACAGGGAGATCAGAAATTCCGATTGATTTATTGTTCACCGTGATCGTGAATCATCGATATAGCGTTGGCCGAAAGCCTGCGACTCGTTAGCACCTCGTTCGAGAGCTTCTGAAAAATCGCATGCTAATGACCTTGTCGTACGTCGCGCCCGCGCGCGAGACACGTGAGCTTACATACGCGCGCATATATTCACGCGTACGTATTTTATGCACGACACATGATTTACTTGTAGCGTATATTCCATGCTCGTCCGCGCCGAAACTCGCTAAGGTTAACGCGAGAAGCGGTACCAAGTGCAGGCGGAAAAGGTCACGGTACCACTTTCACGCGTTCCTGGCTCACCCGGTAGCCGGCAAATAGGATCAAGGCTGATCCATCAGAATCGCCGCCGCTGTACTTCGCGATCCAAGACGATCGCGTTAACCCTTTCCATTGCATGCTCGTATACGTGAAGCAGAATATTTTATTGTCGCGCGCACGTCACAGGCAGCTCTTAATACGGTCACCTCTATAAAGTTTCTTGTTTGTAGAATGAATGTTATTATTAGCTATTTAATCTCGATTTTTTCGTCACGCGCAATAAATTAATAATATGTTGTTCTACACTAACCTTTCTTAATGTCTGCATATTCTAATTTATCTGTCAGTACATATCCAATTACGTGTTTCATTCAATCGTTTGTTATTAAGAAATTCTGCAATACACTTCTATTTTTTTATAGAAAATATTGAAAAAATATTTGCTATAGAATTTTTAACAAATTTTTCTAAAATGTAATTCCATTTCGTTTATCGCGATATAACATTCACAAGATTATCGCAGCCAGACAGGTGGCGAGAGGGCGGAGCTGTCGCTCTTTAGATCCTCGGACGCCCTGCGTGACGAGAAACCGGGTCACTTCCTGCTACTGTCTCTTCTCTTGCTTCGATTTCATATCAAGCACGCTGAGCAGCGAATCAATTTTCTGCCGTGTTCGCTGGGGAATTAATGTCGCATCGTCTAGCTGCGTTCGCATTACATTTCCGCGTACGGAGGCGCGGGTGCGAAGGTGTGCGAAGTGGAAAGGGAGCGTGTGCGAATTTTTCTCTTGCAAAACGATGATGTTTCGAAACGCGATGTTACGCGCACCGGGACGGTAACAAGGCCAAGTTCAACGTCGCCGCCAGTCGTGCTGATTGGTCTTTTCTCGATTCGGTAATTTGAACCGCGATACATTCGTGGAATATATACGTTCATCGTGACACTCCGACGTCAGCTGCTTCTGTCGCGAGTCACAATAAATTGCGATGCGATAAAAGCAAATCTAATTAATGTCACATTGAAAAATATTTTGAGAACGTTTTGAACAAAAAAAAAAAAGAAGAAAAGAACGATTACTCCTCGAACATATTTTTCCAACGAAATGAATAAAAATGCAGAAATTTCTAATTAGAATTTCAATATCGATGTCAAATTTTGATCGAATTTTTGAATAAGGATTAAATCTTTTTTTCTTTTTCTTACAGCTCTGGCATTCTGTAATTGGTCAGATGTTCAAAAGACGCGAAGGGAGATGTTGCGAGGGCACACCTTCCCGCGCGCCTTCACCACGCGATACAATCAGTTAAATGGGATCATCGGTGGCGAGTTGGACTGGCTGATTAATCACCTGAGTAGCATCTCTGGTATTAGCTTCCACGCTAAACCGCTGATCATACACACTTGCGCGAATATCTTCATGAAGTATTTCTGTTCACGAAGCTTCGGCCTCGACCATGGTCCCTTTCGCGAGATGATCGAGAACTTCGATAAGGTTTTCTATGAAGTGAACCAAGGATACGCCGCAGACTTTATGCCGTTCCTGATGCCACTGCATCAGCGTAACATGACAAGAATGGCCAATTGGAGCCACGCGATTAGGAAGTTTATGGAGAAGAACATAATCGGAGATCGTCTGACAAGCTGGAGGTCGGTCATACCTGAGGAAGATTACGTGGACTGCTTGATAAATCACATCAAGACCGACGCTGAGCCCAAAATGACTTGGGATATGGCGCTGTTCGCGCTGGAAGACATCGTCGGCGGTCATTCGGCGGTCGGCAATCTCCTCGTCAAGATCCTGGGCTACCTGGTTACTCGACCGCACGTACAGAAAATGGCGCAGATGGAAATTGATAAAATTGAGACTCCGGGCAAATTTATCGGGCTGGAGAACAGAGGAAACATGCCGTACACAGAAGCTATCATTCTCGAAGCGATTAGACTGATTGCCAGTCCGATCGTGCCGCACGTCGCCAATCAAGATAGCTCCGTAGCCGGTATGTGATTTTCTTTTCCTTAAGTTATCAAAACAGATGTCAAAACAGATATAGTTGTTGCTTTGCTGATTGAAAGCTTTTATGATTTGCAGAAATTTACGAAACTGCGGTTAAAATTTGTAAATCTTTATAAATCGATGATTATTTTCAAATTAATTGATTAATTAATTAATTCATTCATTTTAAATGATATTAATATTATATTCATTGTATTTATTAATATGTAACCAAAATTGTAAGTCGATTTTATTTAAATCCCGTTCTTCTATTTTAGGCTATAAAATTGAGAAGGACACATTTATCTTCCTGAACAATTATGATCTAAATATGTCGGAGGAATTGTGGACCTCTCCTGAAGAATTCATGCCGCAGAGATTCGTACAAAATGGCAAACTACTAAAGCCAGAGCATTTCTTGCCGTTTGGGGGCGGTCGGAGATCTTGCATGGGCTACAAAATGGTCCAATACATCAGCTTCTCGACGATAGCTACTCTGCTGAAGAACTTCAACATATTGCCGGTGGAAAAGGAGATTTACAAGATTCCCATCGGCAATTTGGCACTTCCGGAAAATACGTTCGATTTCCGTTTCGAGAGACGGTAGGATAAAAAACGCGACAATGAGTAAAAATATGAATCCGGTCGGATCGATGAAATCGGAGCACAATTTCGATTTTTCGTCTACGATTCGATCACGAGCTGGGCTCCTGACGACTTTGTCAATTGCGCGGAACACCAACGATAAAAGAGACATTGGACTCAAGCGAAAGGCAAGTTTGAGAAAATGATTCGATATTTAAATTTACGTTTCATGGCAATTGAGAGTAAAACAAGCGTTTCACATATCGGCGGAGTTTTTATTAATGCATAGCGAGGACCAGCAGCTAAAAGAGGCTTTTGACTCCAACGAAGCTTTACTTATGTAGAGAGGATCAAATACGAGAACGAGTGGAGAGTCTTCGACGCTAACAGAGCTTTACTGACATTATTAGATTGTTAAGATAACTAATTGGATCGTTCCTCGACTCATGCCCTAGGCGCAAATATATGAGGAGCCCAGTTTCGTTAGTTTAAACCCTTGTTAATTATATCTTTCACTTAGAGTTTTTCATTTTCGTTTTTTCTTAAATTTTTTTAAATTAAATTACATGATTTGACAAAAATTATATTAGATAAGTAACTAATTTGAGAGAATATTTATTTAATCATATTTTAATTATGAAATTTTAAACTTATTCTACTTTTAAAATAATTTTAATTTTTTTAATATTTTGAATTATTGAAAATTACAATGATAAAAATTATTATATGCAAAGGTTAATTTATAATATTCTTGTTATATTAAAAGATAAGTCATTATTAAATCCTGACCAAGAGCAAAAATCATTTTGAATAAAATGTCACGTTATTTATCATTTAGTAACTACTTGTTTGAAAAAATAAGATCTCGTAAGTTGACGTTAATACAAAGATTATCATATATTAAGGCAATTAAGGAAATGCCAGGGCCAAGTCCGGACGATTCATGCATATAACTTCAATAATTGAAGATAATCGATGAAGAACGGGACTAAAGTTAATTCTCTTCGAGTTTAAAGGCGTATTATTTACAAGATTGACATCACGAAGTACATCTTTGTATTATATGATTCTTTTGCTGGATTTTGCAAAAGATTTTAATTTTATAGTTTTCAACTTGAAGATTTACAATTTATTTTTATTTGTATATATATACATATGTATATACAAATAAAAAAAAATATATATGCAAAGTGTGCATTATGCGTAAAACATATATTTTTGTATCATTGTAGTATCGCATTTTTATGTCTTCTTCTTCTTCATCTTAATATATTGAATGATTTTTAATATTATTAAATCATTATGCACGTATTTCACTTCGTCATATCATCATATTTCATGTAGGGTGGTGTGAAGAAATCTTGATGAGTAATTTTGGGAACACAGGAGCAGAAAAAGTCATTTAAATGGGAATATTGAAGTGATACGAGAAGATTTTATATTGTTTTCGTAACGTTTGCATTTTTAATTAAAATAATATTATATACCTAAAATAATTATTATTCTCAACAACATAATATTTCTCTTCTCGTATCATCTCACAAATAATAATTTATTTTGATTATCATTAACATTTATTAGAGCATTATAATATTATTGCACATACAATTATTCTATTATTATCGCTTTTTATTATTATCATTATTGTCAGTAATCATGTTAATCGTCGTTCTATCCTTTCTCGCCTCGTTTCTCCACTGAATCTTATATATATTCCACGCTTTCACATTTCGTAAATTGTACATTATTTTGTGTTTGTTATTTAATTCTCGTCATTGTTACGTCATTTTTGTTAATTTATTATTTAAGATTTTAATAAAATACATGCGACGCACATATATATATATACATATATATTATATATGTATATATGTGTGTATATGTGTATGTATGTATGTATGTATGTATGTATTTTTATATTGATATGTAATGCATACATATTTAGTATAATTTAAATAAGTTATATAACTAATTATAAATTAATTCATCAATCAATTGCGCGACGACAGAGTTGGTAAAATACTTAAAGCATATTAGCTTAATTAAATTTCTGTCGATATATTATCGCGTTGTCAATTTTTCTTCAAAACATATTCTGTACAAAGGAAAGTAACACTCATAAAAAGCAATTGTCACTTTGTGACAACTTGATCGCGGAGAAATCCCCGATTATTATCGCGATATATGATAAAGCATTCTTCAGGATTAAATAAATAATAACGAGTATCCGTGATACACGAATATGAAATTCCTTTTTGGGCTGTTATCGACACTCGATCGTTATCACCATGTCAATCTGTTGACTTTATCAAACTTAATATGTTAATTAGTTAATTATTTGCGAGAAAACAATTTACGAAAAATAAACTAAAATTAAGTTACTCATGTGCATTTAGCATTTAAATAAGTTAATAAGCATTTCTATAAGTGCCTTCATTCAATTTTGTATACACAATTTTTTCATTTGTTGAATAGTAATATAATTTATGAATGATAAGTCTTATATTTAATTAATTTTGCGTATTATCGATGAAACGCAATCGATTTTACACAATATCTTTAGATCTTCAATGATACCGTCCATGATGATATTTAATACGTTCGAATAACACAAAAATGTGTGTTCTTTGAAACATGTGATGATAAGTTTGGACTGTATTTTGAAGATCGGGTTGTACCCAAATTGTTGAATATACAATAAGTATAGAATTTTAATTAAATAATATGATATGTGTGTATGTACTGTCTTATCAAAATATTATCTTTGAGATTGCGTATTCTCTCAAACTAGTACAAACCTAATCTCATTTTAATGTAATTTGCGAACATATTTTGCTTGCGAAATAGAACTAAGTATTGATATATGGCACTATTTTCGTTTTAACGGCAAAACTTTTATCAAGATGACAACACAGTTCCACCGTGTTGTACGTTTTATTTCTATTTGTGAGCTCTCTAAGTAAATATTTTTACGTCTTTTATCTCCTTCAATCATTTGTAAAATATATGATAGAAAGATCTCTACGTATGACGTATTTAGAATAAATAAGAGATATCTTGTTACTTTTTGTTGTACCCCTTAAATAACTTTTAAGAGGCTACCTTAAAGCATCACAGGCATGCATCCGCTTTATTTCTTCTATCTGTGTAACAATCGCACGCTTTGACCTTGTTTTCTTCCGTGCATTTAATATTAGCTTATTTGGCCGCATAAGCAATAAATATTCTCATTTTCTTAGAAGACCGATGGAGGTTGGAGCGACTATCTCTCCTGTTATTCCTTCCACCGGCTGCAATTCGAAGGCCTTCTTCTTCGACGAGAACATGTCCTCGATTTCGCGCAGGGTCTTTCCCTTTGTCTCGGGCAGGAAAAACAGAATGAATATCGCGCCGACCAGAGACACGATCGCGAAGAAAAGAAACACGCCGTGCATGCCCATTAGTGCCTCCATATCTGGATAAGTCTTGATGGTTACCGCACTGAATAAGTAACCCACAGCAACCGTCGTACCGGACAATATATCCTTAACTTTGGCCGGATACACTTCGCCTACCATAGCGAACGGGATCACCAGATAGCCCAAGGTGCTCGTGAATATGTACATCACCATACAAACCACTGGAACCACCCCGTTGTCCGCCATGACGGTACCTTTTTCATCCAGAAACATGTAGAGCGACAGACCGCCCATAAAGATCGTCATTCCGATGCCGGAAATCATCGACGGTATTCGTCGGCCGAATTTCCGGGACACACCGGCGGTCAAGAGGCCGGCTATAAGACGAGCAATGCCTATCAATACCGCACCGAGATAAGGATCGATCGTAACACCCGACTTGTCCATGATTGCGACGGCGTTGTATATGATCACGAAGATCCCAGAGAACTGTTGGAAGAAGAAGTAGCTGAGCATTATGCCGTACGGCACCAGGGCGCTCCTCTTCACCAAGTGCTTCAGCAGGTTCTGATTCTTCTTCTGTGGCCGTGGTTTCAGCTCGAGTAGGACATCCGCCGGTACCGGTTGGTCCATCGGTATTCCGCGGAATTTCTTCATAATCTCTAGCGCCTCCTCGGGCCGATTTTGATCCCGCAGCCACAGAGGAGCCTCGGGCACCACCAGCAGAGTGAGGGCGATCGCACACAGCGGAAATAGAGCGCACAATAAGGCCACCAGTCGCCAATCATCCTTTGAATAAAAAACCCGATAGGATTATGCATTGTCATTCATATTGCGCACGAATCAGTATTATGAGCATTTACCTTAACGAAATATCCAAAGATGTAAACAATGAGGACACCGAGAGCGATAGAGATGCTGGTCCATGTAACCATCGTGCCTCGCCATTTCGGCCCAGCTATTTCTGCCACGTACACCGTCGTTGGAACCGACGCCATGCCCGTGGATATTCCGGAAATCGATCTCCCGATCAAGATCTGTATGTAACTATTCGACATGTAAATAGTCACCCAACCGACCAATGAGATCAACGACGTCACGAACATGCTGATCTTTCTTCCTCGTCCCATCACGACACTCGAGAGTAGACAACCGATAGGCGTGCCCAATGCCGATACGGTAGCTGTTGCGCAAGTAACACTTTTTGTTAACGATACGGTGATTAAAATTTATTTTTAATAATTGCAAAAAAATCGTTGAAGGAATAAATTTTTTCTATGACTACTAACCCATCCAATTTGCCTGGGTAGCATCGAGTTCTAAGTCAGTTCCGTTTTTCGCCTGTCTCATCGCGGGTTCTGCTACAGCGCTGTAACCGAAACCCATCGCTGGACCCAGCACCACAACATTGGCGCACAAGGCCATTAATATCTAAAAGAAAGATTTCGAATCAGGGAAAAATCGGCAATATCAGGTAATCAGGTAACAAAGACGTAACGATAGCAATAGGAAAAAAATCCCGAGGAAAATATTTGTATTCGCAGTGAGGGGTAAAACCTTGATAAACTTCTCGACAAAACGGAAAATTTACAACTCGATTATTTATAGCTACGAAATGACGCGAAAAAGACGCAGTAAACAGATGCGGGAGGTATTGCAGTTATCTTACCACCAAAGGCTAAGGTTAACTAATGAAGTAAATATCAGGCATCGATTTTTTTTGTCTGAATAATTTTCTTATCGCGTCAAACACTACAGCTATTACGTATGTAAATAATATTAGAACCGGTTTATTGAATGATTGTAGAGACGAAAGAACGTAGCCAGCAATTAAATATATCTTAAAATCTCGTGATAAAATCATGGAGGTTTACCCAGCTTAAAGATAAACGTAATAGACTACGTAGCGCATCTTATATTTATAAAAAATATATATAAGAATTAAGATAACCATCGAATGGAAAATCTCATGTAGATCAACGTAGATAGCATATATCTTATCTATCCGATCTTAAGATTTGAAATTTTGTTTGACGTCAAAGATAAGAGGCGAATACATATATATATGTACTATGCAATTCTTTTGTTATTAGAAGCTTCTCTCACATGAGAAATTATATATCGAAATGAAAATTAAAAGCATTTAAAAATATCGTTACTTTGTGCAACATTAAAAAGCGTGTACCATAGATACATGTGTCGAGGAAAATTCTGATATGAGAAATGCGCAGATGACAGTGAAATTGAGAAATAAGCAAAGTCTTGTGATGAAACTGAGATCTTTCATCATTGTTCGTATTTTTCATCTTCGAATCTGTAACTGGTAATTACTATCGCAAGGTTAACAACGGCGTTGCAAACCTTTTTGCGATTAATAATTGTTCGTAAGTTATATAAATGTTTCCAACAATTTGCTTAATGCATTATGGATACAAACGAATTGAATAGGAAATCTGTTCTACTACACATCCTGTTTTTATTTCGTCATTTTTCATTTACATGTTATCTTCATTAATCTACATTTCAATTTCAAAATCGTTCGAAAAGCAAAGACTATGAAATAAATGAACTCGGATGTACTATTACGGAGATGCAATACCTTAAAAATTACAGAAAAAAAAGTAATGTTCAATTGTGATGACGTAACTATGCACATATCTCCGTTACTGAAGTATGTGTCCAGTCCTTATCCGCGCAAAAACAAATTAATTGAGCAATACATTATGAAACAAAATAACTATACTTAATATTTACGAGTCATTTGTTTTCGATGTAGATTGAGGCAATAATTGATAAACCTACCAACGAAAGAGGCTCGTTATTTTAAGAACTTATTTATGTCAATAGTTATATTTGATAAGTAACGTGTGACAGTATCATTCACAAATACGATCTATTGAATCATTTGAATTTTGTTTTTTATAGAAAGTAATTAGTTAGAAGAAAAAGTAGACACAAGTTGTTTTTATAAGTGTGTAAAAAATTTGATCATACTTGATAATTTATTCCGGCACGTTCCCATTTTTTTTCTTCGGTAACACTGGGTTCCATCTGTAGAAACAAAGATTAATAAAGTTTAATCATAACTGCATTTCCGTTTACATATATAAATTTTAAAGTTGAAATACATTTTAAATTAAAATAGAACCGGTTTTTATTGTATTTTTCCTCTGCGATTATAACACACGATATGTGCTAGAGATAAAGATAAAAATTGACAGATTTGACGATCTTGAATAAAGTCAAACTATTTTTCTACGCGACAAAAAGAATATGTTTCAACTTTTTATTCATTTTTTTTTTGTAATATAACTTACTGCTCCATTTAACAATGTAAGGAATAAAGACTAAAATGATACTAACGATGAATTCTGAATTGTTATCGCATTCTGCAATGACTAATATTTAGAGATAAATCTGTCTAGATTTAAAAAGGAGACGAAGAGAAAATCCAGGGAAAAGTCTTAATAAACATAATCATGATAAGCCCTCCCTAAATGAATACGATAATGTCAAAAGAACTTGAGAAGAAAGCAATTTACTGGTACTCAACAAGATTTTTACATAAAACTTTTTCCAGTAATAACGCTGAGACTTATGGGAAGATTGAACGTAAAGTATTTTTTTAAGCAGACAGGAAAAAATATAAGATATATTAAAATACAATAACTTTAGATGCTAAAGATGATGTATCGAAATTTAGGAAAAAAAATCATAATTTACAAATATGATAAATGTATAAGTGTGTAACGATTCAAAATTTGGATTTACATTACATTTTACCGGAAATTTGTACATACCTTGATTTCTACGCACGCCGATGTGCGCTCAGCCGTATTGTTATCGATTTGTCCGTTTGCAGTATTAACATGCTCGCTTACATTATTAATGTCTTTTTGTTCGCTTGTATTGTTATCAATTGTTTGTTTATTTGAATTATTTATATCCATTTCTTCCTTTACGTTATTGATGTCTGTTCGTTCGTTCGCGTTATTAACGTCCGTGTTCGCCATGGCGTTTTTAAAAATATTTTTTTAAATATTTTATCTTATATTATCTTATCTTATTTTCCGATAATTAATCGATAGTTAATGTCAATAAAATAATAATATAACGACATTAATTTATGTGATAATTTTCATGCAAAAAATTGCAATTTCAAAAAAAAAGTATTAATCTTTTTTATTTTACTATATAGAGTTTCACACTCTCTCTTTCGCGATTCAGTTGTTTATATATCTTTACAATATTCGATTCTGGTATTTATACACTTGATAATAAGCTCGATATCGTATCATAAAGTACTTTAAATCTTCATCAGTCATTCATCGACCACTTGCACGGCTGAATATTTAAAAGATACAAAAGAGTATAATGTGACTCGGAAATCGACTATTGAAAAGATGCAAAAGTGTTGAACGACTTGATTGAAGTATGTAAATTAATTGCCGTCCCGTTCAGATATATGAGTTTTAGATATGAGATCTCATCTCCTTCCTTCTATTTTCAGTCTTCTTTGTCCAGATATAATATTGTCGTATGTACTTATGATAAATACTGATGTGCACCGAACTGTATAATTTTATGAACTATTCTGTGAACTATTTGTACATATTACTATTGATAACGTTCCTCGGAAAATTGCAATCCGCTCGCGTTTGAGATTGCTCCTTCAAATTACATAACAAACGTGTCTAATCTGTGACCAGCGATTTTATTGTTTCGACCGAAATCTCTGAGATGTTCACTAGTTTGCTCTGGAAAATTCCAAGAGCTGTCGTTTTCCGATTCGCTTTATCTTCAGATCTGAGAAAGTACGCGTTAAATGCCCGCTATTCAATTCGAGTGATGATGATCATCTTCGTCGTAATAGATCTGAGATATTTTCAAATATGTCAAGTCTTTCTTCGTCGCACGATCGATCTTCTTTTAATAAATATTCGGGAGTATTTTTCTTTGCGTATACGCCGCGGAGAAGTTCTCGCCCGATATATTTCGACATCCGCGAGCCTCTTGATTAAGCGCGAGATGTAAGCTTTCGATGCAGCCGCAATTGTGACCAGCACTAACTGGGAACTCGTTATTGACTGAGGACGACGCACGGAATTTATCTGCTGCACCCCGACCATGTTTCTCCATTCCGGGACCATTTGCGCCACGTGATGATTTGCCGTATCGGAACTTGGCGATACTCGCGCGAATGTCAAATATACATTCAGCATTACATTTCTGTTACTGAGAATTGTGTACTGATAAGGGGGCAATTACGTAAAAAGACAATTGAAAGATCTGAAAGTACGAACTGATAGTTGACGGGTTGCAAATCGGTGTGGTAATGTTTAATCAGACAAAGTAATTAACAATAATAGTGACATCAATGGTAAGAGCGTAATTTATCATAACGTCACAAGAGTGATATGGTTGAGAAGGCAAAAAGAAAGAAGCGCATGTAATCAGTTATATATCAAAAGAAGAGTGAAAGAGAACACGATTACAAGTATACTAATAATAACCGTAATCACATCATTTTTAAATAATTCACATCTTCTTTAAAATAATTTCTTAATTATTAGAATTTATTTCGTGATTTTATACATTTTCTTTTATTATACATATATATATATATATATATATATATATTATGTGT